>CM062817.1:346246491-346476055 GCA_031772625.1 Pinus tabuliformis
AGTAGTTATTATGTTATGAAACCAGCTCAAGAAAAGATAGAAAAGATAGATCAACGCCTTAGAATTCAGCCTCTTCGAGGGGGCAACCTCCTTTACATTACATAAATGAACAATTCTTGGATGATTCAAATGAAAAAACGTCCTTTCTATATATAGGAGTCTAAGGAGTCATAATATAATCCAGCCGACCTAACAATAATAAATAAAGCCACAAAAATAACAATAGAGGATTCTATGGGGCACAGTAATAACAATATTGGGGCAAAAGGGCACAACAATATTAATAAGGGGTATAACTACAATAGTAATGGGGGTAATCACTAGTATTATAGGGACCCAACATGCCCCTCTCCTTCAAAAAAGTGTTGTCCTCAACGCTTGAGTAGTTCTGGATACTTCTGCATAAAATTCTCATCCTCCCATGTGGAATCTTCAGCGGATAAGTTCTTCCACTTGATAAGATACTCTAAATTGATCGATTTCGTAGCTGCCGAATTCTTGTTTCTATGACTGCTTCCGATTCCAATATAATTTTTCCTTCCTCGTCAAGTTCTGGCAATATTGTTTGAACTGGGAGCTTGTCGCCTATAACCTTCTTTAAACATGAAACATGGAAAACTGGGTGCAATCGAGAAGCTGCAGGAAGCTCCAATTTGTATGCCATAGTACCAATCTTTTGCAATACTTTGGTGATAATTTATTATCCTTCTTAGCTTGCTTGAGGGACATTTGCTTATATGGTTGTAGCCGTAGGAATACCCAATCACCTACATCAAAACTTCTTTCACTGCGATGTTGATCTGCCTGTTGTTTCATTCTATTCTGTGCCAACACGAGGTTATCCTTTAAGAGTTGGAGGACTTGTTGTTGATGTTCGATGTGATGTTCCACTGCCTGAACCTTAGAATTTTCTCTTAAATATGATGTGATGGATGGTGGTTGATACCCATAAAGTGCCATAAATGGGGTCATTTTTGTTGCTGTATGGAAGGAAGTGTTATACCACCATTCAGCCAGAGGCAACCATTTGACCCATTGTGTCTGTTTATCAGATACAAAGCAACGAAGATATCCTTCCAAACATTTGTTTACTATCTCAGTTTGCCCATCAGATTGAGGATGATAAGATGAGCTATGAGCTAACTGAGTACCAAGACAAGAAAATAATTCTGTCCAAAAATTTCCAGTGAAAATGGGATCTCTGTCACTTACAATAATCTTTGGGTTTCCATGTAGCTTTTGAATTGTTTCCATAAATGCAGTAGAAACTGTACTGGCTTTAAATGGATGTGATAATGCACAAAAGTGTGCATACTTGGTAAGTCTGTCAACTACCACCATGATGACACTCTTTCCCTCAGACTTGGGTAAACCTGTGATAAAATCCATTGAAACCTCCTCCCAATGTTGGCTTGGAATGGATAAAGGTTGTAATAGACCGGTGTCTTAATTGTTTCAACTTTATTTTGTTGGCAAACCAAACATTCCGCCACAAACTTTTGAATATCTGATTTAAGGCCATCCCAAAAAAATTCCTTCTTAACCCTGTGGTAAGTTTTTAAAAATCCTGAGTGCCCTCCTAAGGGAGAAGTGTGCAATTCCATAAGAATCTTTTGTTTTAGCTGGGAATTCTTACAGAGGTATAAGCGATCTTTGTACCATAACGAATCATTTTCCAGCTAAATGTATCAGACGTACTGGAATCTTGTTGTAGCTTTCGAATAAGTGCCCACACTTCTTCGTCATTCTTCCATTCCTCCCTTGTTTCATTTATCCAATTTGGTTGGATAATAGAAATGGCGCACACAACAATGCTTCCACATCCTCATCCTTTCTTGAGAGTGCATCTGCCACCACATTTTGCTTCCCTTTTTTGTAGATGATTTCAAAGTCATAACCCAACATCTTTGTGACCCACTTTTGTTGCTCTTCAGAGGATAATCTTTGTTCTAAAAAGTATTTAAGGCTATCATGATCCGTTTTTACCTTGAAGTGTCTTCCCATTAGGTAGGGTCGCCATTTCTTAAGTGCATGGAGTATTGCCAACATTTCCTTCTCATAAATAGCTTTTCTTAAAACTTTCCCTTGATTGGACGACTTTCAAAAGCAATGGGTCTTTCATCTTGCATTAGAACAGCACCAATTCCATTTTCTGAAGCATCACATTCCACAATAAAGGTTTTTGTGAAGTCTGGTGTAGCTAAGACCGGTGCTTGGCACATTGCCTCTTTAAGATGTTCAAAGGCCTTTGTTGCTTCCGGAGTCCATGAAAATGCATCTTTCTTCAATAATGTTGTTAGAGGTGCTGCTGCTATTCTCCCATAATTCTTAACAAACTTGCGATAATACCCTGTCAACCCAAGAAATCCTCGCAGATGCTTTATGGATGTGGGGATTTTCCATTCCTTAATGGCTTTAATTTTGCTAGGGTCTACCTTAACTCCTTCATGAGATACAATATGACCCAAATATTCCACCTCCTGGACTCCAAAGAAACATTTGGATCTTTTTGCATATAATTGTTTCTCCTCCAATAGTTGTAGCACCCTGTCAACATGTTCAACATGATCCTTCCAAGACTTGCTGTAGATTAGTATATCATCAAAAAATACTAACACAAATTTTCTAAGGAATGGTTTGAAAATTGAATTCATCAAACCTTGAAATGTTGAAGGTGCATTGGTAAGGCCAAAAGGCATGACCAAAAATTCATAATGACCCTCATGAGTTCTAAATGTTGTTTTTGGAATGTCTTCAATCTTCATTCTGATTTGATGATATCCTGAACGAAGATCCAACTTGGTGAAGTAAATTGATCCATGCAATTCATCCAATAATTCATCAATGACAGGAATGGGGAACTTATCTTTAATAGTGAGCTTGTTGAGCTCCCTATAATCCGGACACATGCACCATGATCCATCCTTCTTGTGCACCAATACTACTGGAGCAGAGAAAGAACTTTGACTCGGTTGAATTATACCAGCCTCTAGCATTTCTGCAACCATACGTTCAATTTCACTCTTTTGGACATAGGGATATCTGTATAGCCTGATGTTTGGAGGAACACTTCCTGGAATCAGATGAATAGCATGATCATGATCACGCATAGGTGGGAGACCTTTAGGAGTCTCAAATACCTTGGAATGATTGTCCAGGACTTTTTGGAGATCTGGAGAAATAGATGATTCCGATGTGGAAACATCTAGCGAACATAATTGTGCAATTACACCTCTTTGCTCCTTTTTTAGAAGCTTTGTCATACCATTAGAGCTGATTATCTTTCCTGGCTTCCCTGCAATACCCCTTAATTCAACTTCCTTTCCTTCTATAGAAAATTTGATGAAAAGTTCTTGAAAATTAAAAGCTATTGTACCCAAGGATTGTAGCCATTGGACTCCTAGTACAACATCAGCACCTCCCATTGGAATGGAAAGCATTGGGCTAGTCAATACATATTCTCCCATGGATAGCTTGATATTATGGCACTTTCCAGAGCAATTTATTGTTCCTCCATTTGCAATCATCACTTGACACTCTGGTGCTGGATATAGGAAGCAATTCAATTCTTTTGCTACCCTACAATGAATAAAATTGTGGGTGCTTCCTGAATCAATCAACACTATTACCTTTTTCTTCTTGATTTGTCCTTCTATCTTGATGGTTTGAGGAGTGGTAATTCCCTCCAATGCATTACAAGATATGGTCGGATTTATTTGTTCTTCATCTAGGCTTTGTTCCTGGAGTATATCCTCTTCTTTTGACCTTTCTTGCTCCTTTTCTTCTTCCTCTTCACAATCTATGTAGAATAATTTCTTCTCAGCACACTTATGACCTTTAGTGTATTTTCTATCACAACTGTAACAAAGCCCTTTTTCTCTTTTTTTCTTCCAATTGTTGTGGTGTCAACCTTATAGGTTGTGGAAGACTAGGGGTAACAACGCTTCCGTCTTTATAGTTGTGAGTGGTATGCTTCCTGGTTGCCATAATTTTGCTTTCCATTTTTCTTGCTAACCTGAATGCCTTTTCTAATGAATCCGGTTCCCAAAGGCGAACATCATGTTGGATATTATCCTTTAAAGACCCTATGAACACATCAATCCTATGCTCCTCTAGAATATCTTTTACCCTTATGTTCAATTTTTGGAACTCCTCAATGTGCTCCATTATTGAACCCTTTTGTTTGAGACTTATTAATTGGCTAAAAAAAGTGTTGCTTTTTGTATCCTCATAATGTGCTATCAATTCTTCCGTAAAAATTGCCCAGGTGATAAATTGTTTACGGGAGCAAAGCCATTGATACCATACAAACTGATTTGGTTCCAAATATAAAGTTGCCATACGTACCTTTTGTGTGTTTTGCACATTATTGAGATCGAAGAACTGCTCCATCTGTAATATCCATGTGGTGGGATCCTTGCCATCAAACTTCCTCATATCGATTTTTGGAATATGGTGAGTCTTCGATCCAACATTAGAGTCTATGATATCATGATTAACATTTCTTTTGTTTGCATCATGAGTTTCCTTTACTACCTTTTCACCATTAGTAAGTATTTCTTGTAGAAAATTTGTCAAATCTGTCTTCATATCTATCATGCCTGTCTTCAAGTTTGTGTTCAAATCTATCTTCAATTCTTCCATGTCTGTCTTCAAATTTGTCTTCCAATCATCCATCTTAGCTTCCACGCCCTTTATCTTAGATTCCATGCCATTTATCTTAGCTTCTGTTAGCTTTTGTGAGCATGACATTTGTTGCACTTGTTCTTGTAATTTTGATATATCATGTAGCATTTCTTCCTCTTCTTCATGAGTCATGCTAGAGCTTTCAGGTTCCTTACTAGGTGTTTGCATTTTCTTTCCTCGGGGAATCAGTTACCGATAATAATGCTTTACTATGCCCTTTGAATTCCTTCAAACCAAGCTTACGCAAAAAAAAAAATTAAAAAAACTACACACCTTTTTTCACTTTGTAGAAGCCTGATGTTGAATCTGATGTATCTCTGTAATTTCAGATCCTCCAGTTCTAAAACTGCGACCTGTAGTAGCCTTATGTCTCCTCTTTCCAATGCCACAAGTCTGACCCAACTTGGATTCTCCAAGGAAGAGTTATGCGAGATCTCCCACAGTGACTTGATTATAGACTAGCTCAGTAGAGCGAACTTGTACGACGTGCCACGAGTCACTGTTTCGACCTTTGGATCTGAAAAATGCATACAAGAAACTACAGTCCGTCTTCTTTCTGTACCTTCTTACAAAATTGCAATCTGATCCCCAGAGAGAAAGTTATGACTATTTTCCCCAGGTCACCTGTTTGGAATACAATTCAGGAGTCTGCAAAAAGACCAACTTCCTCAGATCATATCTCCACAAATATAGCGCGAAAAGATCTGAAATTCAGACCCGAGGTTCAGCGTGATTTCTTCTCAAATGGGTTTTTTTTTCAACTTCTGAAACATCGCGGAAAAAAAGTTATAGCGAAAATTCCATGATGACCTGTTTGGAGCAGCGAAACCCTAGAATCCAAAGCTCTGATATCAAATGTTATGAAACCAGCTCAAGAAAAGATAGAAAAGATAGATCAACGTCTTAGAATTCAGCCTCTTCGAGGGGAAACCTCCTTTACATTACATAAATGAACAATTCTTGGATGATTCAAATGACAAAACCTCCTTTCTATATATAGGAGTCTAAGGAGTCACAATATAATCCAGCCGACCTAACAATAATAATATAAAGCCACAAAAATAACAATAGAGGGATTCTATGGGGCACAGTAATAACAATATGGGGCAATAGGGGCACAACAATATTAATAAGGGGTATAACTACAATAGTAATGGGGTAATCACTAGTATTATAGGGACCCAACATATTATGACTCATTTGGCAACTAATACTGCAAATTTCTCTGCTCTTTTAATGAATATTGATGAAATATAACCAATGAAAAATAAAATAGTGTCCCTTGGAGATTACTATTACAATTCCCAGTCAAAATCGATTGTTAAAAGATCAACGAAAAGAAAGCTAGACCCTTCCAAAACAAAAACATCATTAGAAATGGCTTGGAAAGCAAAGGCGATCCTTAAAACATAGCCATATAAATAGCTTTAGCTCCTGGAGCTTTCACTTTAGCTAACCAATGGTTGGTTCAAGAACTATCTAAAGAATTAGATAAGCACTAGAATAAAATTAGTGAAATGGAAACAAAATTGGAAAATAAAAATATTACTTAGGAGAAGGAAAGACATCCCCATTCCAATGTGTTATAAGAAGGTTTTTCCATCATTGCGTTAGAGATTAAAGAGATGCACCGAATTGGAAAAATTCAATTACAAGAGCAGTACAAGAAACAACTTGTTGAGACTAAAAGTAAGCATACTAAACAATTAGAATATCTGAGACAAGTTCATGCTAGAGAAATCGAAATACTAAAAGAAGAATTTGAGATTAATTCTCAAACAATTTCTACAGGATTTCAAGCTCGTATTATTTCTCTGGAAGAAAAAATAAGTCAACTCAAGAAAGAACATGTGGAAGTAAAGGTATTCAAATAGCAGGCCATTGCTATTAATGATCAACTCAAACAAGTTGAGTTGAAATTCTTCAGTCAATTGAATATAATTTATATATTTATCTTGGTTTGATAACCCTTACAGATCAGGTTGATGTTCAGATGCGGGATGAGAGTGTGGCATTAGATCAATTTGATAAAATTGTCATGTGTGAAAATAAAGAGAATTCTGAATTTTTCAGCAAACTCTCCAAGGAAGAAAAAAGAATGTTGCAGATATCATTAGATCAGAGGACATCTAACTTCATCATTAAACAATGGATTAAATAATCTTATGACGACTATGATTCAATTTGGGATAGTACATTAGACATTATTGAAGAATTCAATATGCCCTACCCTGGAGGAATAAAATAATTATTACCTTTGACTATTTTCACTAAGGGGGGAAATGATAACAAAGAAGCTGGTAATAATGAAATTCAACATATCACTCGATGGAGTAACAAAGAGATCCAAAAATTCTTCTAGTTACCATATGAGTGTATGGAGTTAATTTCTAAATTTTCTTCCAAATGCATACAAAAAAGAGATATATCTTGAAACGTATAAGTCAATGCTAGATTGGTCTAAAAACAACATTTCTATATTTTTACTGCAAATATTTAATAAATACAATTAATGGGCCAAATACATTAAGGAGAAAGAAAGGGAAGCAAAAGAAAGGGAAGCAAATCCCTTACAACCAACAAAAGGGACAAGGCAGTTAGAACAACAAATGAAGGAATATTAGCTACAATCAAAGTCAAATAATCTACACCCAAAAACAAGGAGATAGGAAGTTGCTTTTAATCCGTAAGAAAATCTTCTTGCAAGAATCAAGGGATTTTTTTGTTTTTTTGTTTTCATTTTATTTTTTATTTATATGACACTGTTCATGGGAGAAGGTGTTGAGAATTATTGTACTGCAAGAAAAATTGGTATCTGTAATCAAAGATTGTCATTTAATATTTTGGAGACCTAAAAGTCAGTGTGGTGAATTACTTTATGTATGGAAGTATCGTATGTTGAATATTTTTTTTATCTGCATCTCATATTTTCATTTCTACAAAATTTCATTCATTGAATTGATTCCTCATTCTAAATATTAGAATGTGTTTTTTTGTTCCTTTGAAACGAAATACACAGACGCTTTATTGAGTTATTGAAATTATTTGATATTATTTTTTAATCTTTGAATTTATCAATTTACATTATTTGATATTCACCTATTAACCTTGAAACTTGATCTCACTCTTGAGATAAGTAATCAAAATTATACAAATTAAAAATAAAGGGACTTCAAAATCAAAACACACGAAATGAAAATTACTTATTAAATAATAAAAGCAAAATTAACAATGATATTTCAATAATACAAAAAAATAACTTAGAAAAAATTATAGGGTCCAATTATTTTATGAAAACAAAGTAGAATAATGGGAGTTGTTGTAAGGACTACAACAACTCTTTATCTCATCAATACTACAATGAAGAAAAATAATTCAAAGGTTGTTGCTTAACTCTAAAATGCTACTATGAATGGTAATAATAAAAGAAATTTGATCACTTAAAGAGATCGTCTCCTCAAAATGACTTCTTTAAGGAAAAAAAATACTTAAATTATTATTGACATGTGAAAATAAAGCAATCGAAATCAAGATTTATAACTTATACCTATCAATTATGATATATGTATTCTTGTTCAAATCAATATCTAACAACATTTTAGTATCCATCACATTATTATAGTAATCAATGGCCCTATTTTGTACTTTTTAAAATGCAATGGCCTATTTAATGACCTATGAATAACAATCACATTTAAACCAAGTTACTTAATGGCCAAATTAGCACTGAGCAACAATCTTTTAGACCACAATAAAAATGGCCACTTCAACAAATCTAGCCTTTATTGCCTCCTCCACCATAGAATAATAATCAACTACTAATAAGGCCATCACAATTACCTACCTAGTTTGCTACTAATACAAGTAAATGCAACTGCCTAAAAGGGAAATAGAGAAATTGCCATTATCTTTTCCCAATTTTAATCAATTTGATTTGAACTAGTAGATAATACTCCACAATTCAATAAGAGACTTATTCAAGTTAAACCTCAAGCTTAACCAACATTTGACATTGTAGGAGAGTGTCAGCGTAATTTAAGGGTATAAATTAGATCATTAATTCGATCATCAATCCAGACTTCGTAAACTTAGAAGCACACCAAAATCTATGGTTTAGAGACTAATTCTAAAAGATTAACACTTAACTAACTTGAGATCTTAAGCATTATTGTCAAGTAAACTTCAATCTCCCTTACAGGAGATGGATTCAAAAAGCCATTAATGACAAAATCAATACCTTTAGATCACCAATTTCTTCAGTTAAATAATTAATTAATTAGATTGAAGCAATTCAATCACATATAAGCAAAATGAGCAATTTTTTACAACTTTAACTATTGAAAACGAAAGGAAAATTAAGCTCCCTTACAAGAGGTCAATTCATAATATTTCTTATCAAGCATATCAATAGAAATTTTGTCAAATGATACCAAAATAAATAACAAATTCACACAATGAAATTACAACAAACTGAAAAGCATACCAAACAATGAGAAATTAGTGCACAGGCTTGGCAATGGGGTCCTCCACGCTTTGCTTGCACACTTTAAGTGAAGACCAGCTTAGACGAACTTGAAAACCAAACTAAACATCATCCATTGAGCACAATGCAGGTATAAGAAACTTTGAATCAGTTCACTTTACTAAATAGCAAAAGTTCATCAAACTTAACATAACACAATATATGTCTTCCTTTATCAAATGCCACATTTTTATACAAGCGTTTTTGTAACAAATTGACTAAAAATATTCAAATGTATTTATGACAATCCTAAATAAAGGCTACAGGTCAAATTCATCCCTCTTATCACTAAAATTTGGGAGAAATCCCTCAAAATCCAAAACTGCCCAAATTTTATGCTTAAAACAAGGGATTTTCTGCATGACTGGCCTAGTTTGACCAGCGTTGACCGAGCACCTTTGTGAACCTTTTCAGGAGAAAAATAGGAGTTTCACCATCCTTGTACAATGGGGATTACCCAACAACCTTCGGATTTTACCCAGTTGTCCTGCACATATGAAAAACACAGAGCTATTACAGGAAGTTGCAACATCCGTAATTACTGCTAAAATTTTAATTTTAAAGCAAAACTTTATCAAAATTTAAATCATTAAAAGTAAATGACAATTGTACCTGATTTGATTAATTTCAAGGGTTTTGTGGATGAAAATAGAAGTGCAAAAAGGAAAATGAAAGCAAAAATGGCTTATGTGGCCAAGATAAAACACCAGAAAGGTGATACCCAACATTCCCCCAAGAGGAAGTCATTGCATGTCCTCATGCACAAAAAGTGTCCCTGTGTGTCTATCATTGTTCCTCTTGTTCCTCCGCTTTCCTCTTGTCCCTCTAAAGCTTGCAAATAATCATATTGGTATTGTTGTACTTTATCATTTTCCTCCAAAGTTTGTCCTTTTTTAGCATGAAAGCGTTTTCTGGATTTTCTTTCATAGGTATGGAAAATTTTATCTTTTTCTTTCAATTTATCCTCTTCTCTTATCATACTCTTTGTTTTTATTTTCCCCAAAGGCGGTTCTGAGCTAGTTGCCCTTGGAAGAACTTCTTCTTCATCATCATCATCACTTGGAACACAAATATACTCCTTTGAATCATCTTTCTTCTTTTCAAAATCATTATTTGCTATGAACTGATTCCATAGAAAATTTTGTTTTTGAAGTCCATGCACAATAATCATTTTAATTAATCCATAATGATACAAGATTTTTTTTCTTAATTGAGGCTTTTTTCTGGATTGCTATTTTGTTCTTTTTTATACCCCTTTTTCCATTTTAGTGAGACTCTGCAATAAATAATAGGACATTAATTTTGCAATCTCCTTTCAGATGTTGTAAAAAGTTGACATGGTACAAGTAAACTATGTTGAACCTCCCTTCACATGTAATGAATTTTTGGATGATGTACACCATTTCATCCCAAGAATGCATGAGCCAACTCCTAGAAATTCCCTTTTTCCAGTTAACTGATGACACTCTAGATCTGCAAATAAATGGTGCCCATGATTTGTCTTTCCACTGCTTAGTTTTGAAGTACCTCTCTCCTTCCTGGGGAAGGCCAGTAACTTGTGCCATTATATCTTCTGATAGTTTGATAATAAGGTTTCCTACAATGGCCTTCTCTTCATCAAATGAGGTTGCAAACTCTAGACATGCCTTTTCATTATGCCCACTGAATTTAGTCAAAAATGAAGTCCAATGATTTGTTTCTAAAAACTCTAAACAGTCTTGGTGTACTATAGAAATATCAAATTGTTCTGGTTAAATTCTAGACACCATTTTGAAAACAAAACACAATTCTTTCTTGAGTATTCCTTCTAGAAAAACAAACTCTGCTCTGGAATTTTTTTAGCTCACTGTGTTTTTTTCTATTCTGGAATTTTTGCTCACGATGTTTTTTTTTTCTTCTCTGTCTGTTGAACAAGAAACAAAAGAAACTTTAATTTGATTTTTTTGTACCTGTTGAAGGAAGATCATGATAAATTGACCAATTTCTACTCTGTGACCCTGAAAATTCATTTTGGAATTTCTTTGTGCTCAGAAATTTGATTTCTGATGTACCCTACTTCAGAAATGTTTTTAATGTGAAAACTTCATTTTAAATTTCCCAGATCCCTCATCAAATTAAATCAATCCCTAAAAAAAAAATTGATTTCGAGGGTCTCAACATCCAATTTTGATTTTTTTTTTCAAAATTGACTGATAGAATCTCGAATTTTGTGGTAGAGGAAGTGAATGTTGGCTTGAAAATCGATAACCATATCCACAATGATTCTGATAGAGGAATTTTCAACAAAATTTTTACTATTTTCCTCAATCCAGGCAAAGAAATGGGGCTTACCTCTTCCAACACAGAAAAATCCTTCTGAGCGATTTTTCTGTTCCACAATAACCTCTGCGCTCCACTATGGTCAACAACATTCAATTCTATGTTCTAACTCTGGAAACGGTATTCACAAATAGCTATTTGATTTCAGGCATTCACAATAGGCATTCGTTCAACGTTTCAACTCAACAATCCCTAAAGGCTCTGCGTACTAATTCTACGGGCATTCACGGCATTCTACAACAAGCTCAGCAACCCAGCATTCAATTTCAATTTACAGGCATTCGATTTTGACCTTCAGTTCAACAGGCATTCACAATTCAACACTCTACAAGAATATTCACATCAGGGCATTCGTTTTCATCCTTCGGCAACATCCACAACAACCCTGCATTCCAACTCAACTCAAAAAACACTGTGATCAAATTTTTTTCTGGGCAAGTCGTTTTGTTTCAACACTCAGCAAACAACGACTCCTTTTGAACTTTATATGGCTTCTTTGATTTTATTTAACAATTGTAAATTGTTTATCAACATGACTTGCTTACCATCATATAGTCCTATAGGTGTCAGCTAAGAGAACTAGAATTCTCTTTAGGTGTCCTTTTTAAATCATATTCCAAACATAATAACTTCTTTTCACTCACTTTTCATGATTGCTTTCAAATCCTTTTTAACCCTTATGCTTCTTATATGTTGACAAATGGAATTGTCAATATATAAACAAAATTTTCATACCGTATACTTATGCTTTGTTCAGACTTCTTTGTACCTTCTTATGACTACCTTTAGATATAATTTCCCATCCTTCTACCTCTTTTGAAAAATGATTGTATTGGCCCATGTTATAATGTTTTAACATGTAATGTTGCAAACTAAGAAAAATAGTGCTATGCAAAGTGAATAATAAAAACAACGCCAGAAAATTAAATCAGACCATCAGACCAAAAAATTGGCAACCAAACCGGCGTTGTCTACTCATTTTATTAAATGGGAAGAGGTGTACAACAAGATGTTGGAATGTGTGCACTTGGGCTTGCTCTAAGCAAGCTAGCCAAAGCCCAAAATGAACAATGGAACAACCTCCTCAAATCTGATGGTAATCCAGCCGAACTGTTGCGCTGTTACTGCCCAGAATGGTGTTGCTGCCTTAAATGATCTGTTGTTAAAGCCTTCCTCGTTCCTCAAAAAATTATAGGAAATTAATCCCAGCCTCTATACAAGAAACCTAGAATAACCCACGAAGGAATTGGCCAAATGTTGATCTCGGAATTTTGGCCCAAATTCCCCTTAGCTCCTCTAGCTGTTGGCTAAGTTGGGACCCCTGTTTCACCCCTTAGATCTGCCCAGAAAATCCTATAAAATTAAGAGCGTACTCCTTGCCAAAAACCCGGAAAAACCTAGGAAGGGTTTCCCTTTATTCCAACCTTCAAAAATTGACCCTTCACAGCTTGACCCTCCTCCAAATACGAATTTTGTTGCTGTCACTGATCCTGTCAATCTATGCACTCCCGGCTCCAACAATCCTCCTAAAATGGCCCTCCAAATTATCTCCCAAACCCCAGCTCCAAATCCCCTGCATAATGTTTCCCCATCAAATCTCACTCCAATGGTTGCGCAGTGCCTGCACAAATATTACTCTCCCTATTCAGCGTTGTTGTTACTCCCCCTGCTCTACGTCGCTGCTAGTCTCCCTGCTGCTGGAACTCAGCCTCCTTGCTGCTGTAACTTGGCCCTCATGTTTCTCCTTTCCATGTGGCTGTAACTCGGCCTCCTTGTTGTTACTTCCTTGATGCTGGAACTCGACTACAACTGCTGTAACTCGTCTCCCTACTATTGGAACTCGACTATAGCTTGTTGTAACTCGTCTCTTTGTTGTTGCTGCTACAAACTGAGATGAAGAAGAACTCCCTCCTAGGGCTGGCACTCAAATTCCACCAAAGCAAGGGTTGAGATCTCCGCTCAGAAACACTCGCGTGCTAAACAGCACAATAACCCACTAAGCAGCTCGAGCAACTAAAATTGAGTTCAATATGTCAAAAGATGATGAAATGAGGAGAGATACCTTCCTTATATAGATTTCGTGGAGCATTTTTCCCTCCATTGTGGGTCCCTCATTCAACCATCGATTTCCCCTCCATGCAAATAGAACTAGGGAATGTGTATTCTCTTAATGTGGGTGGCCCACACGTATAACTTAACCACGCCGAAATAACTTCTACTAAGTCTAGATTCCTAATAAAATCGAATGGGATCCATCACCTCCAAAATTGGCTTCAAAATGTAGAGATTAATCATGTTCCAAAATAATTTAGGAAGGGACATTACAATCCTCTCCTCCCAAATGTTATTTGTCCCCAAGAAACTTTAGTGCTGGATGCTCAAGTATGTGCTCACCCTTCCAAGTAGCATCCTCATCCAACAAGCTCCTCCAATGCACCAAAAATCGTTTGTCCTCAAGCAATGCTTGAACAAGCATCCTCTCTAACTATTTCTCCCCACTGTCACTGCAAAATGTGCCAAGGTCCCATATGTGCCACTGAATCGTCCCTAACCTTGGCACTGTCATGATATGAAAGAATCCTTCAATATCTGGATCCCAGGCCATCCTTTCCAACATGAAGCTCCCCTCTCTACACTTCTATCCTGCCCGATACAGGTACCACAAGTCTCCTTCTCCATCAGTGACTCACTAAATCCCAATGGAAGATCTGTATGATCTCCCCCTGTAGTAGCCAGCGCATCCCTAAAGGTTATTGAGCTGTGAAGAGTTGTGATGCCCCAGTTCCCTGCTAGTCCCAAAGTGGTGTCAACATGTTGACGCTGCATTACTCTGACTATGACATACTTCCCATCGTGCGCAGACAATATACTCCTCTCCTGGAACTCGATGGTGGAATATTGATAGAGGCGAGACATATCCTGCCCCGACATCTCCATGATGCCAAAGTCTACCCGTCTAAATCTAACTCTGAAGCGGTGTAGCCATAAAGAAAGCCTACCTTGCCATCTAATGAAGGCCACTGTGTACCCCCATGTGCCAACCCCAGAGTGAACTAGACCACTCTCTGCCATGACTCCAACCATCACGAGATAGAGTGATCTATCAATCAACTGAATCCCTGCATCCACTAGTTGGACCTGCTGCAACATAGCTCTAACAACTATAGGAATCCATCCATGCCTCATCTCTAGTCCCTGCATGTGATCAATATATAGGCTCCATATATCATGGGCTAATCTGATGCATGCTAATCTGACCTATGCCTGCCACTGTGTAGTACCGATAATCGTTGGAAGCCACGTGTGCCAAATAGCTACCCTCTGAATGCAACCAAAAGATGGGTATCTGATACTCGTAATCGAATCAGGGTATGTGGATCCCTCTTGTCCCTGCCAACCATCTCCCCTGGGTTGGCCATCCGCCCTCTCGATAATGTGCCAATAAAAGGTCTGGAGCCTAGACACATATTGGGAAACTACCTCAGCCATACCTGGTATCCTCTGCTCATACATGGTCCTAACATGCCCTGAGAAAAGAGTGACACATGTCTCCCCCGTGATCAGCTCCCTAGACGTAGGCTCAGTGATGAACAATATGCCACCCTCGCAGTGTTTTAAAAACCGACCGGTCTGAACCAGTAACTGGTCAAACTGGCCAGTTAGCTAGCCCACCGAGTCAAACCGGCAGAAAAACCTAGTTTGACCCTCCATTTCACCAAAAAAATGGACAAATCGATCCTAATCGGCCGGTTTAGGACGGAACCGGCAAGTTTGTGGTCAAATTGGTGGGTTTTGTTCTAAACCGGCCAATTTATTACCAGGGAAACTATAAACCCCACAAAATGCATTTTTGTGAGTTTTGAAGCTGTTTTGAGGGAAATGTGGGGTTGTTTTCCTCCAAAAATAGTCCCTCCAAGAAAAACATGCCTACCCTCTCATTTTCTTGACACATCTCAACCCTAACAATGTTGACAATTAATGGTAATGTTAATTCTTAAAGTAAAAGTATAATTTTCATCATTTTACTTAAATTTTTAACATTACCATGAAATGACTGAGGATGTTTGAGAGTGGTTTCGACCTCACTAGATTTCACCCTGGTAATAGTGAAAGGAGAAAAGGTTGGTACATTGTATTTATGCAATGGTATTTCTAATTTTGTTAATGCTTTAACCTCTACAGGAGAAGATACATCATTGTGGCATCATAGGTTCGGGCACATGAGTGAGAAGGGGATGCAGATTCTTCACTCAAGAAATTTGTTGCCAGGTTTGAAGCATGTTGATTTAAAATACTGTGAGAATTGTGTTTATGGAAAACAGAAGAGAGTCAAATTCCTTAGAGTTGGGAAAGAAAAGAAGATCGAAAAATTAGAACTTGTGCATACAGATGTATAGGGACCTACTCAGGTATCATCTCTTGGTGGCTCTCGTTATTATGTTACTTTTATTGATGATGCAACCAAAAAAACCTGGATTTATTATATTCAAAATAAATATGATGTATTTGATACTTTCAAGAAATGGAAAGCTTTGGTTGAAAATGAGACAGGGAAAAGGTTGAAGTGTCTCAGATCAGATAATGGAGGTGAATACTGCAGCAAAGAGTTTGATAGGTACTGTTCGTAGAATGGAATTCGCAGAGAGAAGACAGTTTCAGGAACACCACAAGAAAATGGTGTGTCAGAAAGGATGAATAGGACAATCATGGAGCGTGCAAGGTGCATAAGATTGCATGCAGGATTGCCTTTACAATTTTGGGCAAATGCTGTAGACACTGTTGTTTATCTAATAAACAGAGGGCCTTCAAGTTCCTTGGATGGTGGTATTCTAGAGGAGGTATGGACAGGTAAAAAGGTAAACTACTCATTTTTGAAGACTTTTGGTTGTGAAGCCTTTGTCCACATTAACAAAGAAAATAGAACAAAGCTTGAGGCAAAATCAAAGAAATGTACCTTTATTGGATATGGTGTTAATGATTTTGGTTATTGCTTATATGATTATGAAAATCACAAAATCATTAGGAGCATAGATGTAATATTCAATGAAAAGGTCTTGTATAAGAATCAATTGTAGGAAAAGAAACAAGAAAAAAAAAACAGAGAATACACAGTGCTTAACGATATCATAGGAAAAGTGATGGTCCCTGAAAATCATAATGATCAATAGCCAGAACAACAACCACAACAGAAACAAGCACTTCAAACACCTAAAAGTGGTGTTAGAAGATCTACCAGGATAAGTAGACCCCCTGAATGATACTCTCCTTCATTATATTATGTATTGTTGACTGATTCTGGTGAACCAAAATGTTATGAAGAAGCAGTGCAGGTAGAAACCAGGAAGAAGTGGGAGCAAGCCATGAAAGAAGAGATGGACTCCTTAGCACATAACTAGACTTGGGACTTAGTCAGGTTGCCTACAAGTAAAACAGCATTGCAAAATAAATGGGTTTACAGGCTGAAGGAAGAAGATGGAGGAAAACAGAGGTATAAAGCTAGACTTGTGGTGAAAGGGTTTGCACAGAAAAAGGGTATAGACTTTGATGAGATATTTTCTCCTGTTGTGAAAATGACTTCAATCAGAACTATTCTAAGTCTAGTAGCTGCTGAAGATTTACATCTTGAGCAGTTAGATGTAAAGACAGCCTTTCTCCATGGGGATTTGGAGGAAGAGATATATATGCAACAGCCACAAGGATATGAGGTAAAAGGGAAGGAGAAACTAGTGTGCAAGTTGAAGAAGAGCTTGTATGGCTTAAAATAGGCTCCAAGGCAGTGGTATCTAAAATTTGACAGGTTTATGTCTGAACAAGGTTATACTAGGTGTCACTCTGATCATTGTGTTTATCTCAAAAGGCAAAATGATGGCAGCTATATTATATTGTTATTGTATGTAGATGACATGCTTGTTGCAGGTTCTAACATGCAGGAGATAAATGTGCTCAAAAGAAAATTGGCAAACTCATTTGCAATGAAGGATTTGGGTGCTGCAAAACAAATCCTTGGTATGAGAATAACTAGAGATAGGAAGAATCACAAATTAACATTGTCTCAAAGTGAGTACATAGAAAAGGTGTTGAAAACGTTTCATATGGGGAATGCAAAACCAGTTGGTATACATTTGGCTAGCCATTTCAAATTAAGTAAGGAGGCGTGTCCCAAGACTCGGGAAGAAATGGTTCATATGTCTAAAGTTCCATATGCATCAGCAGTTGGAAGCTTAATTTATGCAATGGTATGCACAAGGCCTGATATTGCACATGCATTGGGAGTTGTAATCAGGTACATGAACAATCCAGGAAAAGAACATTGGATGGCAGTGAAGTGGATTCTCAGGTATTTGAGAGGTACCACGAATCAAGCATTACGCTTTGGTGGTTCAAACATTTCTCTACAAGGATATGTTGATGTAGATATGGCAGGTGACAGAGATAACAGGAGGAGCACTACAGGATATGTATTTACTGTAGGTGGAACAACTGTCAGTTGGGTTTCAAAAATCCAAAGTGTTGTTGCACTTTCAACAACAGAAGCAGAGTATGTTGCTGCTACAGAGGCTAGTAAAGAAATGATTTGGTTACAAAGGTTTCTGGATGAATTGGGTAAGAAGCAGGAGTTGGGCAGGTTATACAGTGACAGCCAGAGTGCCATACATCTTGCAAAGAACTCTGCATTTCATTCCAAGACTAAACATATACAGCTCAAGTACCATTTCATACGGTCAACATTGGAAGATGGACAGTTGAAGCTGGAAAAGATACACACTAGCCAGAATCCTACAGATATGCTAACAAAAGTTGTAACCAGGGAGAAACTGAGAATCTGCTCAGTTTCAATTGGTCTTCAAGTATGATGAAGAAGATGAGAAACAACCAGGTCCAAAGTGGAGTCATTGTCTAGCAAATGAAGCAGTGGTGGAGTTGCTATAATCAGTCTCCAAGTGGGAGATTGTTGGGTGTGGAGCCTGATTATCTTCTGTATTCAAAGGTTTCAGCTGGATGTATACCCCAGGAAGACTGTACACCCCTCCACGCGGGGGGGTGCGGGGGACTTGTCCCCCCCACGGGGGTTCGGGGGGGCTAATTCCCCTTGGCTGGTGGGTCTAGGGGCTAGCGGTCCCTCGACGGGGGTTCGGGGGCAGCGCCCCCGAAGCTAAAAATAGATGTAAAATTGCCTTGTAAAATTCTAGTAATTTCTAGTCAATCTGGGCCGTTCATTAGGCGGATGATCTGACGATAGAAGTTATGGTTAATTTAGGGTTTTTTTCCCTAGAAGGCAACCCCTCACTATATATGAGGGAATTGTATTACGTCTATATATATCTGTATTCTGAGTGAGGAAGAGAGAGGAGATTGAGAGCGAAGAGGGTGTTACAGCGGATCTGTTGTAGGTTGTATCTCTTCAGTTTGCTGGATAATATAATAAAAGAAGGACTAGCTGTTTCTCTGTGGATGTAGCCCAAACTGGGTGAACCACGTATATCTGTGTCTCTCTTATTTTATGCGTGTTTTTTGTTTATATTTCTGCAATATTTTGTGTTCCATTGCTCTGTAATATATAATTTTCTAACATACAACTCATGCTCTCTCAACAACCTCAACACTACTGCTAAATTCTCGACATGCTCTTCTTCATTTTTAGAATATAACAATATGTCATCAATGAACTCAATAACAAACTTATCCAAATACAGATGCAATACACTATTCATCAAGCACATAAATGTAGTTGGATTATTATTCAAACCAAATGGAACTACAACAAACTCATCATGCCTATACCTAGTCCAAAAAGTTGTCTTGTAAATGTCCTCCTCTTTGATGTGTACCTGGTGATATCCGGATCTGAGATTAATCTTTGAGAACACTGCTCCTCCCTTCAACTGATCGAACAAGTCATCAATCCTTGATAATGGATAATTGTTCTTGATGGTCACTTTGTTCAAATTCCTGCAGTCAATTCATAATCTGAGAGTGCCATCCTTCTTCTTCACAAATAATACAAGTGCACCCCATGGTGATACACTTAGCCTAATGTATCCCTTATCCAACATTTCCTTCAACTTTAGCTTCAATTCTACCAACTCAGGTGCACTGATCCTATAAGGTGCCTTTGACATTGGAGTTGCCCCTAACACCAACTCAATAGAAAAGTCTACCTCCCTGTGAGGTGGAAACTCTAAAAATCCTTAGGAAATACATCCTGGAACTGATGTAGAACTAGGTACCTGGTCAAAACATATGCATCCTCAACCTCCTTACCTTTGTCACTAGAAATGTGCACTACGAATAACACACACCCTTTCCTGTGGCTACGCTTTGCCTACATAGTTGTTACTATCCTAACTGATGTGGCTTTCTTCTTTCCTTGTAAGACTCTTGGTTACCCATTTTCATCCAATCACTCAATGGCTTTGTCTTAACAATCCACCTTGGTTCTATGAAGGTACAACCAATCCATGCCCAACAACATATTGTATAATACCAATGGTAATACATTCAAATGTGTTGCAGTAGGCATACCATTCAAATCAAATGCACAAGCTCTTACCAAATGATGAACTAACTTCTTTGTACCTATAGTCAACTGCACTAACCAAAATTTTTCATGCAATTTATTACTCAAACCACACTTATCCACCAAGTTAGGACTAACAGAGCTACAATTATATCCAGGGTCAATCAAAATAGAAATAACTTGATCACAAAGCTTATTATCCATCTCAATGATAGATGCCTGATGGTGTGCCTGTTTGTTATCCAATGCTGCATAAATACGAGGAATGATCTGACCAACATCCCCAACTGTCTGCACCTCCTATGCACTATGTATTTGAGGCCTACCACCCTAATTCTGTGGACAATATCTCCTGCGATGATCTTTGCCACAAGTCCAAAACTTTATAGGTTTTTGGCCTGCATCCTTGTTATGCTCCTTAGATCGATGTCCCTATCCTATGTCATATGCATTGAACTTCTTAGGTGGCGCTACGTTCTCTTTATTACTTGAATCTTGAGGTCTTACTTGCTTCTTATCCCATTTTCCTTTGTTCTTTGCATTACCTTTCCAATCTGGTTCCGTCTCAAATCTGCGCTTTGATTTCTCGTAGTAGTACTTTAGCTTCTAGATGGCCTCCTCCAATGATCTAGGCTCATCGAACTCAATCCTGTCTTTGAATGCCATTGGTAACCCACTAGTGAATCTCTAAATCTTGGCCTTCTCCTCCTTTAGGTAAGGCACATACCTTAGTAGCTCCAAGAACTTGCTACTATACTCCTCATCTATCATAGATCCCATCTTTAGCTCGTAGAATTCTTTTGCCCTAACATCAAAGTATCTCTCCGATAAGTACTTCTTATTGAATAGCCACTCAAACTTATTCCAGGTCAAGTTCTCCTCATGTATACCTCTGACATTCTTCACATCTTCCCACCAAATGTCTACTTTACCTCTGAGACTGAATGTAGCTATTCTAGCTTTCATGTTGTCTGAGTAATCATGCAACCTGAAGAACTTCCTTATGCCAAGCAACCATGCCTCTACATCCTGATATTTCTTAATCTCTCCATCAAATGTAGGTGGCTTTGCTTTCTTAAACTCATCCGACAAACACCCCATATCGCTCATCTTGTAAGGATGATAATGATGTCGATCATCATGCCTGTCAGAACCAGAACTAGAATAGTACCCGTGTCTATCACCTCTATTATCCGGAGTATCCAATAATATTCCATATTTAACCATGTCCTATTTTTTCCTTCTACTCATGGTTGATCTAAAGTGGTTCCTGTCATTTCAATTCTAACAAACTTTGAAGTATTGTTGCATTTACCTCTGTTAGTTTCTCTTGTGCTTGTATGATTCGGTCATTGTCTGCCTTACAACTCCTTATTTCTTCCTTTAAGATTCTCAATGTATCTACCAAATCGGAAGAATTCCTAACACCATGATGCTCATCTGATCCATAGGGAGAGTCTCTGTAGTCTACCATCTTGCTATCCATTTTGATATTCTTCCTGCAAGGTATCATGTCAACTAAACCAAATCACAATAAACTAGCGTACCTTAGTATAGTCCGGGGAGGATACCTCATCTGCAAGATCAACAAATCACCGTGACATATGTATAACATACT
The DNA here is from genome assembly GCA_031772625.1 of Pinus tabuliformis. NCBI lineage: Eukaryota > Viridiplantae > Streptophyta > Pinopsida > Pinales > Pinaceae > Pinus > Pinus tabuliformis. The sequence goes on from CM062817.1 coordinate 346,268,155, forward strand.
CATGAAATCACATAGAAACATAACACATAAGAATATAATCATATACCCATCATTCTAGCTAGAGTCTAGTCATCAATGCATGACCATATCAACTACACATACCATGACCTCATGCATGACAACAACCACCACATCATTGTACACTTGACCTCATGTGAACATTAACATGAATAAGAAATGCATAATCAACCACACACTCATAACGACACACTCGACAACAACACCATCAACTTTCCATGGCAACATCACTACAACCATGACTCATACCATACAAATGCAACAAGCACATGGTCCTACAACACAAGAGACACACATGCAACTGACATGAATGCATGACCAACACACAACCCATCTAGTCCGAGGGGTGAACCATGCTCTAATACCACTCTGTAACACCCTCCTCCCACATCTACCTAAGTAATCAACCAACCGGGGTAAACATGTGACGAGAGGCTACTATAATTGGATTCAACCTCCTAGGTGACCTTAAGGAAATGGAATCAACGGAAACACATCATACAGACCTTCCACATTAGCTACAAGACCCTTGAGAACCATCCCAACACTTCTGGTAACCAACCCCTGGGTCCCACTAAGGTTTTAGACCTCTTGACCTTTGGACGTTCCCATGCTATGGGTCTGACAACGTCTAGGAGGCTCTAGATGCTCTCATGACAAGGCATGCCAGTGTCCAGGGACTATTTTTCTTAGTGTTGTGCCAACGTCCCCGGGATTTGAGCCACTTTTTTAGGCCCAGAGCCTAGGTCACTGCCCATAATTGAATGACACCTTCAGAATAGAAAGATAACAATGAAACAATGATGCAAATGCAAATACTTGAATAAGCCCTTGACTGGACCCTACTAGCCATGACAAGAATTTTGTCAAACATATCACAAATATGTAATCTATAGGTGTAAACAATAGTTCTAAGCATAGGGGTCTCATACTCATCTGAGAATCGCTAAGAGACATTGATTCCTCAACACATTAGCTACAGTTTCATCCATTAGGTCATAGATACATTGTTCATTTATTTACAATTAAAAACAAGATGAGAGCCATACATAGCTACTGTCATAAAACATATAAATAATCATCATAATAGCAACAAAAATACCAAGGAAATAACAACCATAAGATCCACATATAAACCAATATAATTCTCATAGAAATACAAGGAGAAATAACCTCATGTTGATGATGCAAAATCCAAACCCGGGATGGGACTACCATGTTCCACCCGACCATAGAATGCCTGAACCAAATCTCTCATTAGCCATTCATCCTCATGCCATATTCCAAGCATGAATATGGGATATCATAGAACAAATCAATCCAAAACCATCTAGGGCTTCCAGAGGCCAATCACCTCAACCTATCAAGCAGTGATTCCACCTCACGGTCGAAAATCAAAAAACCATCATCAGATTGGTCTCTACCCAAGCCTTCCAAGGCTTAGAGTGTTTATTCCAACTAAGGCTTCCAAAACTAGTAACTCAACCCACAACTTGTTCCGGGTTTTGAGAGTGTTTATCAAACCAGGGCTTCTATGACTAGTAACTCCACCCACCTAGGGCTTCCAGATCATTTTTCCAACCAAGGCTTCCAGGACTAGTGACTCAACCCAAGATGTTATAGGGCTTCCAGAGCATTTGTCCAAACAGGGCTTCAAGGAACTAGTAACTCAACCCAAACTAAGGAAACATGAGAATCAATCAGAAAAATAAATAAATAAACCCACAACACCATGGCTATCCAGGAAATGGCAAGGCTAGGCAAATCCAATGTCAATCCAGGAAATCCTCCATGCCAGTGACAAATCATGACCAATAAACCACATGCATATGCCATGCATGTCAAAACTAGTGAAGAAAACATACCTGCAATTCGGTACCTGCAAGCGAAACCCATTGTAGTTGTTGATCCTGATGTCCTCTTGCGCGTTCCTGCTCTTCCTTTGCCTTCTTGCTCCAAAACTTTAAGTATGCCACACCCTCCAAGAGTGCTCCAAGAAAACTCTAAGTCTCCAAGAGTGTGAGAGAGAGAGAGAGAATAATGAGAGAGCTCCAAAATTGGAATGAAAAAAAGTTACAAATTGATCCTCATAAGATTTTTTATCAATTAGGCCTCTATTTTCTTTATTTTCCATTATTTTCCTTCAATTTCCTCATCAGATGCAACCTGTGACCTTTCACCTCCCTTTTCTCCTAATTTCCATTATTTTCATAAATAAATGTGCCAAAAATGACTTTTTTCCTTTCAAAAGCCTTAGCCATTGCCTTTGCCAATTTCATTAGCCATTAATCAACCATAAGTGATACCCGTCATTATGTTTTTGCCCAACATTCAGCTTGGAGTAAGTTTCCCATCAACCATGGTTATTATTTTGCCTTTATTAACTTTTATTACATGGAATTTTTACTAGCGTTGTTACAATACATGCTTATTTTGGAAAAGAATATTAGCCTTTGGCTTGAAAGCCATGGGAAAAGAGCTAACGGCCAAGCTAACTTTAGGAGATACTATTCAACTGTGGACCATCTTGTTACTCTTGGGATAATTGTAGAGGAATATTGAAATAATAAAAGTGATCTCTTCTATTGTTTTTTTAACTTTAAAAAAGATTTTGACACAATTCCTAGAACAAACATCTGTAAGAGGCTAAAAGAGATAATGGTTCCTCTCAAGTTGAGGGTTGTAGTGACATGGCTATATGGGAATGTTATTGCTAATATTAGGACCATTAATGGTTGGTTGGAAGAAATTAAATGCAATATTGGAGTCAAGAAAGGGTTTCCCTTATCCCCTACCCTTTTTGGCATAGACATTGATAAGCTCGAAGAGTGTTTGGAGGTTGCTTGTCGTGTTTGCCACATGTTCATTGATATGGTCATAAATATTTTACTTTATGCTAATGATATTGTTCTTTTGGATAGGAGACATTACAATCTTGGAAATCAACTTAGAATCCTTTAATATTTCTGCTCCAAGATGGGTATGACTGTTAATACCAAAAAAACTAAGGCATGATAAATACATCCAAAATTATCGCCTATGATACCTTCATTTATGACAACTCCTTGGAGGAAGTTCCTTCATAGAAATATCTAGAAATTGACATCCATCATAAGCTCAATTGGAATTATAGCATCGAGGAAAGGATAAATGGAGGTTGGAAAGCTTACTATGGTCTTATTGTAGTAGCTATAACTACCCACCAAAATTTTCCCCATGCTTTGATTTTGGAGCCTTCCTTTCTGTTGACATGAGCTTACCTTTGAATGTCATCAAGTATTCATGTTTTGATTGAGACTTATCCCTTTCATATGTGCTTGTGTTTTCTTGTTTTTACACTTAGCTAATCTTTCTAAGTCACAAGCTAACTTCCTGACTTGGACTTACAGTAGTTCTGTGCTTGCCTCTAGAAACTACGCAATCCATGAGGGTAAGGCAACCTTGATGATTGGAATTGCGCAATCCAGACTGTTAGTTCTACCTTGAGCTTAGAAACTATGCAGTCATGGAAGGCAGCCCAACACTAAGCCCATAAATTGCGCAATCCATCACAAATCTTAGAAACTATGCAGTGCACTAAGACAGAAAGTTGCCTAGTTCCCCATAATTGTGCAATATTTTTCGACACTTTGCATGGAAATTTTCCCAAAAAATAAAAAAGAAAAAAAGTAAAAATAAATCCCTAGAAAGTAGGGATTCGTCATTAGTTTCCCGAAGGTGGCACTAGTCCTATTTTTATAAATTTCCGCCAAGTGTCGTTTTTTCCTTGATTTTAGGCATACATGTCATAAACCCTAATCCACCCAAATCTATTTAATAGACACCTCTAGAGCTCATTTGTACATTCGATCTTGGAGCTCTAGCATTCCCGAGGAGATAAAGGAACCTTCGATGGAGTTTTCGTCGCTTTTCTAGGTGATTTTTTCTTTTGTCATCTTTTACTGCTTTTTCTGTCGCTTTTTGTCGTTTTTCTTCTATGAGTGTTGTTTGGATTGCTTCTCTTCGTAGTTGCTAGTGTTTTAACTAGTATTAGCTTTTAGAACTTTTTTTTCTTGAGTTTGTCGTTTTCCTTTCATAAGTGTTGCATTGATTTTCTTGTTTTTTTTTCGCATCGACGAATCTCTGTTGCAGTGACTCTCCTCACACATTTGGTTTTCCTTCCGTTCATTAAGTTTTTGCACTTGATTTACATTGATTAATATATACTTAGTCAGATATCCAATTAAACTCACATCATCACTTAGCTCTTCTTGTTTCCCACACTTACACCGGGCGAATCCACACTTTCCTTAGCCGGTTTTCATAATGCCCTGCTAGGCATTACGCAATTCAGAAGCACAAGCTGAGGTTTGGCCTCTGATACTACGTAATGTGTAGTAAAAGCTGGCCCAACTACGCATTGCATAGTTCGAGGGCTCTGTGTACCTCTTAGCCACTAAGACTACGCAATGCACGGTCTCTCCCAATCACTACGCAAGCTGGGACTCCACAATGGCCTTAGGATGTCCCTTCGCTCTTGGGACTGTGCAATGCATAGTCCCCACTGCTAGTCACGCTCACATGCCTAAGAGAATTGCACAATTTTTCTCACCAGTGCACTGATATGCTACCTGATCTTGGTGTGAAGATAGATTTGCAAAAGTCTAATATTTTCTTTCCATGAGTGTCTTTTCTATCCCACAAGTACCACAATTGTTGAGCACTTCTCTCCAGCAATCATTGTTACCATGGCACCCAAGAGAACTGTGTCAAAATATACCATTGAGATCAGTATTGGGGAGGTAGTTGAGCAAACACCATTAAAATTGCCAATATACGCGGACACTCAACTGTATGTAGAAAAAGACTTAGATCTTACATGGAAAAAAGTTAATGAATTTTTTGCAGCAAATGACTTCACAATAGATTTGGAGGACCAAAAGTTATATATTAATGTCTAGATATCAGGGCTACACAGGGTTGTATGCAAATATCCAACATATGTCATCAACTGGATTGTCTCACATATTGATGTGAATACCATGACTTTGAGCAGTGCCAACAGATGAAGGCTTGCTACTTTTTTGGCAGTAGAATATAGACATATGTACCATTTTCCTAAGCCAAAATGACGCATGGATTCACTCTTCTATGCCACCAAAAACTATGTGGTCATGAGGGATGTTGTTAAGAGTTGGGTGAAGGAGCCATCAAAGTTTCGATAGACACCCACCAACACATATAAGACAAGGTCTCTCAGGAGGGCCTATCAAATGCTGATCATCTTAGCTTGTAGAATCCATGGTTAGCAAAACACAGAGACCTTTCTGAAAGGGTGGGCAGTTCTTCTGAACCAGATTGTGAACAATGGGAAGCCACTCAATTGGTCATATTTGTTGGCTCAATAGTTAAGGATCCATGTAGGTAACACCCTGAATCCTCCCAAGGGCAGGAAATCAAGATTTTATATGTCTGCATATTTTCTAGATGCAATTTGTGCACATAATGCATTCCCTGGTATGAACTGGGCTTGGTCACCTTGAGAACTTGTTGTGCACATCCACTGCAAGCTACTCTCAGATTGCAACCATTGAGGGGTTATGGAGAAGCTAACTGACCACTTCCTCATTCCACTATACATGATGATATTTGAGGAAGAACCACCAAAACATTGTAGCCAAATTCCATGGAGGCAAGAGTTTGTTTCTAGCCAGATACTGTCACACAGTTTAGGGATGTCATCGAATAGTACCAAGCTTGGCATGTAGGAATTTACAGGGTAAGTTCCTCAGAAAGAACACCAAAAGGACACCGCTCACAACCAGATCACAGATCAATACACCAGTATTTTTGACGTGGTTAAAACCTTCAAAGAGGGAAACAGTCCACGGCCTGAGCCAACGTGGCCACTTCAGGCAATTTATTAATCAAAGAATGAAAATTTACATAAGCTTTCTCTCATAGACAGATTACCCGAACAATGACCCTCCATGCGCTTTAAATAGAACTCATGGACCAATCGGGTGTCAAGCCACGGATCAAGTGTCGGTAATACCGAGGAGAGAGTGAACCGTCGGATCACTACATATCGTGACCGTCGGATTGTAAGTTACAAAATGTACAACGGTAAAGAAACACACTTTACCTAACTCTATACTAGACCAAGTTGATCTTAACTATTTCCTATGTGTCGGAATATCCTAACATCCCCCCCTAAGAACAACTTGGGATAGGATTGAAGGATTTACAAAGATGACACAATAGGAGAAGGAAGGAGGCACTAGAGCCTATCCCCCCTTAGTGACAACTTCCTGAACTCCAAGCATATATCGAAGTTTAGTGAACTTCGCCTCTGTGAGAGCCTTTGTGAAGATGTCTGCAACCTGATCATCTGTTGAACAATATTGCACTTCAAGAACATGGTCATGAATGAGCTTTCTGATGAAGTGCATGTGTAGTTCAATGTGTTTGCTGCGCTGATGCTGGACTGGATCTTTGCATAGCTGAATGGCACTTTGATTATCACACCAAAGTGTGGTTGGATGCTGCTGCTCAAAGCCAAACTCTGATAGGATCTGACGAAGCCACAAGGCTTCCTTACTAGCTTCCACGGCACCACGATACTCTGCTTCTGCTGACGAAAGAGAAATGGCAGCCTGTTTCTTACAAGCCCATGTAATAGGTCCTGAACCAAGAGTGAAGACATAACCAGCAGTAGACTTCTGATCATCAGGGTCACCAGCCCAATCAGAATCAGTGAAACCAACTAATAGAGGAGCTACTTTGGCACTGTAATGAATCCCGAACTGTACTGTACCTCGAACATAACGAAGTATTCTTTTAGCTGCTTTCCAATGACTTTCACGGGGGTTTTGCATAAAACGAGAAACAAGGCCAACAACAAAGGAAAGGTCAAGATGAGTATGGGTTAAATACAAGAGTTTTCCTACAAGTTGACGGTATAAGGTAGCATCAACTTCAGGAGAAGTACAAGAGACTGAAAGTTTGACTCCAGACTGAAAGGGAGAAGGGGCTGGCTTACAATCTTCCATGTGAAAATGACGAAGAATATCACAAGCATACTTGGACTGGGAAAGGGAAATACCCTCCTTGGATTGCAAGACTTGAAGACCGAGAAAATAGTGTAAGTGTCCTAAGTCTGTCATTTCAAATTTCTTTTTAAGGCTGGACTTCACATGGTTTATAAGGTTGGGATCATTACCAGTAAGAATAAGATCATCAACATAAAGAACAAGGATGATAAGAGAGTTGCCCACTTTCTTGGTGTAGACAGTATTGTCAGAATAACACATAGAAAAGCCAGATTCTAAAAGAAAGCTATCCATTTTGGCATACCAAGCCCGAGGAGCTTGCTTGAGACCATAAAGAGATTTCTTAAGTCGACATACAAGGCTGGAGTCTATTTGGATGAAGCCAATGGGTTGTTCCATATAGATTTCTTCATGCAAGTCCCCATGCAAGAAGGCAGATTTAACATCCATCTGATGGACTTCCCATTTTAAAGAGGCAGCAAGGGAAAGAACAAGGCGGATAGAGTTCATTTTGGCAACAGGGGAGAAGGTTTCAGTGTAGTCAATGCTTTCAACCTGTGAAATGCCCTTAGCAACAAGACGAGCTTTATGTTTATCAACTTTCCCATCTGGTCCATACTTGGTTCTGTAAACCCATTTACATCTAACAAGTTTGCGTCCCTTTGGTAGAGGAACAAGATCCCATGTATCATTTGCCAACAATGAATGATATTCTTCATTCATAGCTGCTTCCCAATGTGGATGGCCTGAAGCTTCTGCAAAAGTGTCAGGATCATGATTTACTGGAGCTTGAGCCAGTAAAGAAGAGGCTCTTTCAAACTGAGAACGTGTACGTCGCTGATCTGTAGGATCACCGGCAAGATCACCTGCTGCATCCCGAGTAGCACGGACCCATCTTGGAAGTTGAGGATCCTGAGAAGGTGGGGGAGGATTGTCATCCTCACTTTCATCATCTGAAGAAGAAATGTTTTCAAAAGTAGAAGAGATAGGAAGAGGTGGCACATCCGCCGGACTAGGCTCGCAGGCCGATTTATTTTCATCAAATTTTACATCTCTTCTAATGATAACATTTTTAGACTTAAATGGAATAAGTCTATAACCTTTTACATCTTCAGAATATCCAACAAAAGTACATTTCTCACTCTTAGGTTCTAAAGCTTTATGCTTTTCATCTGGAATATGGGCCCATGCTTCACTTCCAAAAACACGAAAGTGACTTACATCTGGTTTAATGGAACTCCAAGCTTCTTCTGGAGTGATATTCTTTAGAACCTTAGTAGGAGTGCGATTGATTATATAATTTGCACAATTAATTGCTTCGGCCCAAAAACTAAGACTGAGTCCTTTAGATTGCAGCATACAATTAGCCATTTCCTTTAAGGTGTGATTTTTCCTTTCAGCTACACCATTTTGTTGTGGAGTGTATGGAACAGTATGTTGCATTTGAATTCCATTTTCGGTGCAAAAGTTGATGAATGTGTTTTTAACATATTCTCCACCATTATCAGTTCTTGGCTTAAGAATTTGATGTCCAGATTGTTTTTCAACAAAGGCTTTGAAGGCCAAAAATGTGTTAAATACTTCGCTCTTGAGTTTTAAGAAGTATACCCAAGTGCGTCTGAAGAAATCATCAATGAAAGTTAAGAAATACTTGCAGCCAGAGAATGAAGCAACAGGAAGTGGACCACATAAATCACTGTGCACAAGCTGTAAAGGGGCTGAGGCGTGCCAAGAGGCACATTTTTCAAAACTGTCCCGATGATGTTTTCCGAGTACACATCCGGAACAAACACCATCTCTGCAAGATACAATAGGAAGACCTGTCACCATATTTTCTTTACATAGATGCTGAAGGGAGCGATAGTTTAAGTGACCAAATCGCTCATGCCAAAGTTTGCTCACTTCATCATTATGAGCAACAAATACTGAGGGAAGATTTGATGACCCAAAGTTGTGAAACTTATACAACCTTGTGGAATCATCAGCAATACCAGTAGCTAGAATCTGTTTAGGATCTCTTAGATCCTTGATTACAACATCATGAGGTGAAAATTCAACAATTTTACCTTCACCTGAATGAGTTATCTAATATACAGATAGAAGGTTGCAGGATAAGGTTGGAACACATAATACATCATTAAACTGACCATTGTCTAGATGAACAGTTCCAGTCCCTACAACATTAAGAGATCTATCATCACCAACATATATATTTTTGGTGTTACAATCATTTAAAGAAGAAAACATGGCTTTGTTTTTGGCCATGTGATAAGAGGCTCCAGAATCAATGAGCCACTCATGAGAATGAGAAGAAGAAGATACATTTAATGCGTAACTAGACTGAGATGATTGACAACGACATGCAGAAAGTGCCATCCCTGAAGATGAAGTTGAAGTTGAAGTTGAAAAATGTTCCACATGGATGTTATGTTTCTTCATTGCGGCTTCCAAGGCTTCCATCTTCTTAAAGCATTTAGATTCTAAGTGGCCATCTCGATTACAAAAGTTACAATGTCTATCAGTCTTCTTCCATTTGTTTTTATTGGTCTTATCATTTTGCTGAAATGATCTTTCAGGCTGCGTTTGCTTAGGACCCTTGTTTGGTTTAGGACCCTTCTTTTTAGGATATGACTTCTTAGGATTCTTTGAATTTGGTTGCTGCTGGGCGGCTAACGCTTTCTTGGAAGAGTTTCCAAGATTAAGAAGACCAAGGTGTAAGAGTTTTTCTTGTTCTCTTATTAAAGAATCACAAAAAGAGTCAAAGGAAGGGGCCTTGTAGTCTTTTCCTTGACAAATGAAAGCTTCCCTTGTAGAATGGAAGGTGGAAACAAATACAGAGTAGGCTGGTCCCAACTTAGTAAGGATGGAATAAATAAGGTTACTATCTTCTTTCTTAACCTTAACACCTTCCAAGAGATATCTAAGGGTCTTGAATTTGGACAAGAAATCTTCAATGCAAGAAAAATTATTAGGATCCAATGTAAGCAACTCATTTTCAAGTTGATGGGCTCTAATTTCATTTTTAATCCCAAAAACTTTAGTGATTTGTTCCAATGCTTCATGAGGATTATCAAGTTCTGCAATATGGAATCTAAGATCAGGAGAAATAGACATCCCTATCAAACCACGTGCTTGATCTTGTCTATTTTCCCATTTTGCAGCCTTGTCTTCATCTTTTGGTTTCTTCTCTTGGCCTGTGGCTATTCTGTAGAGACCTTTACTTCTAAGTAAATCTTCCATGTAGGATATCCATTGGAAGTAGTTAGTGCTGTCAAGAATGACTTGGCATGGACTTTCCATTTAAAAAAAAAATTGAAGCTGAAGATGCTGAAAGTAAGTGTTCCAATGGATAGATCTCGAAAAATTAGGCTGTTTTAAAAAAAACGGCTCTGAAAAAGGCTTCCGGATGAAGAAGTTATGGCTTTTTGAAAAAAATTTGTTGAAGTTGCCGGCAAAGTGCGCGAATGTGCGGGAATGAAAAAAAACACCCCCACAAAATGGAGATTTGAACCCAAGACCTCTACTATCTTAAAATAGCTTTGAACCAATTGAGCTATACAAAAAATTTGAGAGAGAGAGAGAGAGAGAGAGAGAGAGGGGGGGGGGAGGGGGAGGGCCTTGGGTTGCGTGCTTGCCTTGAGAAAGCTCTTTTTTCCTACAAAACAAAAACACAAAACCCAACACGAATATGCAAAGAAAAACGAACCTTACGGCTCGAAGTTAGCTTTAGCCGGAAACTAAATATTTTTCTCAATGTTTCTGATTTTCCAAGATCACACTAAGGTGCAGGGAAAAGAGCATACGCATGAGAAAAAAACTTCCTTTCTGTTTCTGATTTGCCCAGATCGCACAGAGTCGCAGGGCAAAGAGCATACGCAGAAATGAAAGGTATAGATCCGGTAATAAAAAAGGCTAAATAAACAGAAACCGAAATAACCAGAGAGAAAATAACAGTAAACTGCAGATAAACACTGTATACCTCCAGATCTTAAAAATGACGCAGATAGGGCTACCGGAAACCTTTTCGCGTGAAACGAAAGGGGTTCCTCACTGGAACAGATGCTCCGAACACAACAGAGCAGTCCTCTCGGCCCGAAAGCAGTCAGAAGCAGTAGATCTAGAAAACGACAGCGGCATGCAGTTCTACCGGCTTCAGATTTGGATCACCAACGGACGCGGCCCTCAAATAGCTCTGATACCATGTAGGAATTTACAGGGTAAGTTCCTCAAAAAGAACACCAAAAGGACACCGCTCACAACCAGATCACAGATCAATACACCAGTATTTTTGACGTGGTTAAAACCCTCAAAGAGGGAAACAGTCCACGGCCTGAGCCAACGTGGCCACTTCAGGCAATTTATTAATCAAAGAATGAAAATTTACATAAGCTTTCTCTCATAGACAGATTACCCGAACAATGACCCTCCATGCGCTTTAAATAGAACTCATGGACCAATCGGGTGTCAAGCCACGGATCAAGTGTCGGTAATACCGAGGAGAGAGTGAACCGTCAGATCACTACATATCGTGACCGTCGGATTGTAAGTTACAAAATGTACAACGGTAAAGAAACACACTTTACCTAACTCTATACCTAACTCTATACTAGACCAAGTTGATCTTAACTATTTCCTATGTGTCGGAATATCCTAACATGGCACTGCTACGTGACTGAAAAACATCAAGTCGAATTTGATGAGCTAGGGTTTCCCAAAAATAAAGCATCATAGTGTTTTGTCTTGTTAGGCTATCAAGTTTTCCATACCTTATTTTTCCTTATATGGGTATGAATGTAAAATGTAATATTATTTGTAATTAATTGTAGAGTGGAATTCCAAGTGTCAATATTGGAATGTGAAGAGTCATGATGTAATGTAATGAGTTATTTTGTAAATAAGTTGAAGAGTCATGAGGGTAGTCCAAAGGTCATAAAGGGGAGTTGAAAAGTCCAGAATTGCACAATTTTGTGAGTGAACATCTCAGTCAGAAAATTACCTAAGTCCGGAATGGAAGCCTGTGATGGCAGATAAACAAGTTGACAACACAGGCTAGCAAGCCAATGAAACTCAGTTGAAGCCTATGTACTTGATAGTGCAAGACATGCTACTAAGGATGGTTGGTAGGGAGGCTTCAAAACGAATCTAAGGAAAAATTTTGGAGGTTGGTTGTAGCCGCTACAACATGATGTTTTGAATAATACATAAAATTTGGATAGATTCATCATAATAGTACTTACATTGACATATTAATCTTGTTTGTGATTGAGACAACATGAGTTATATATTTTCAGGGTCACTTTCTTACATTTCACCTGTTTCATTGTTTTTTGGAAAAAAAAATATAAATCAAATTCTGAAACAAACCCACTAAAACAAGAGATAAAAACATTTTAAGCCATCTTTCCTACAATTTGCAAATGCCAAGGAAATAGAACACACTGCAATGTGCAAATTGAGACTAAACCTGGATTGTGAGGCTCAACCTGTACTTCATAGATAAAATTTCTAGATTGAAAACTTGAAGGTAAGACTACCCCTATACTCTATGGATAAAATTTTGGATTGTCAACTTGAAGGTGAGTATAAGCTTGTATTTGATAGATAAAATTATGGTTTGCAGAATGCAAAAGTTGTGCACAATTTAAATAGAAGGTTTAAATGTATAGTGTAATCCCCACATTTTGTTCAATTTTATGGATCTGAAAGTCATTGGATTTAATGTTTTAATACTTTTTTCTTGCTTATAATTTAAGCATAATTTTCCAATTCCAATAAAAAACATGAAAGAGGGCGATGGGGGTTGCCAGGTGTTTTGTTTTAACTCGCAAAAATAAAACGTTTTCACATTATTGTTGTTAAAATTTTTAGGCCCCTTGACTAATTTAAACTTTAAATCTGGACATAATTACCTCAATGCATTAGAAAATTCAAATCACTAACATGGTGAAATAACACAAAAGAAAATATTTATAACCTCAACAACATTCAATTCACAAACCATGCAAATATTACATTTCTCTATATACATGGAATATATCACATTTGTCCATATACTTGTCACCCATACAAGAGAACCCAATCTTTGCAAGTTAGGGGAAAATAATACATTAATGTTTTCTTCTTTAATGAAAGAACCATGCCATGAGCCACAGTGGCTTCACCGAATGAACCTCTAACCTATCACGTGCATTCGTGGCATATTAAACAATACCCTTAATTTGACTACATATTGGAAAATACCCCTAAAAATCACATTATTTAACGCCTCTACCAATATGAACTCAATACACCTTCCAATTTAAAAAACCCCTACTTCCACTAAATATTGTAGGTATCCATTTTTTATAACTTTTATATTTTTTCATTAACTTTGAGCTCCATTTTTTATACCTGTGAATATAAAAACCCTTTACCCCCTATATATCCCACAATATATTATGTCATTTTTCCTCAATATATATCCTCCAATATGAGCCCACGTGGTATGGTATTTCTCCCTCAGTGAAACCCTCATGCCATGAGCACCCAAAAAAAAATGACAACAAACACACATTCCCACAATGGGGACCTATCTTGTTGCTATTCAATGACTTCTGGTGTAACAGATGATGATCCTATGTCATCATTGACAACTCCACATAGTATATGAGTGGACATTATTTGTATATCTGCATGGTAATCTATGTTAAAAGATTGAAATTCATAACTCTAGATTTTGGCTTCCTTGTAAAGGGGTTTCAAATTGTCCTTTCGAACTTGATATGTGCCATTCCTCTGTTGCAAATTAACTCTAAATTGTGAGTATGGTGATACCATTGACACCAATATTAATCTCTAAATTGTGAGTATGGTAATACCATTGACACCAATATTTTTTGCCTCTTTCAGCCCTTCGACAAGGGAAATATAGTGTGTCTCGTTATTTGTAGTCCTTCCCTGCACTTCTCTCTTTCTATCCAGCACATGTTTTGTTGCACTATTGTAAAGCACAAATTAAACTATTACTCGTTCATATTAGGATGAGACCTCAATGCACATGATCCACTTTTACATCATTTTCATTCTTACAATAGTTGGAAAATAAAATAACAATAAAATGATATTAGAATTATGCATTTAAATTTTAACATTAAATAACCCGTAGTGCTAATAATAAATGAAGATACATAAGATAAAAACATATAATAAAATTACTAGTCATTCAGAAATGGCACTAAGGCTAGGGTAATAACATAAGAGAATCACTCAAGAAAGCATAAAAATTCAGCGAATTTTACTATGTAACTATAAAAAAACTGCCATTAAAAGATCAACAAGACACATTACTATGCATGCTTGCTAGTACAAACCAAACAAATTTTGGAGGGAAAATAGTTTGGTTCATTAAATTTTCCCAACAATTGCACTGGGTCCTTCTTAACCAAACGAGATAAAACACAATCTTATTTGTATGGTTAAATTAAAGCAAATGACGAAATAATAAAGAAGACAGATAGAACATCTATGATTGACTTCTTATTCTTTGCTCGGGTGATGATAAAGTTGGATGAATGTTTGGCACCTAAATTCTTTAAATACATGCACACATGCAAATAGCAAATACCCTGAGTTTTTGCTACCGGCTATTGGCCACTGGAAAGGCAATGACGAATGTTGCGAGAATGGAGGTCGTGGCTGCTGACTAAACATTCAGCTGAGCAGAATTAATGGCCCAGAGGCATGTTCTCTTTGTCAAGGTTACATTTTAATAAAAGGAATCGTCTATCTAGGTGGAAGAATTGTCTGGACCACCAAAAATGCTTGAATTTTGGTAAAAAAATTCAAAAAATATTGTAGAGGTAGTCAGCGCCATCAAATACGTCTAGGACACTTAAAATTTTAAAATTTAGCAATTATGACTTGGATTTACAAAAAATCCTTGCCAGATTTTCTCTATATGACCTGAATTTTTATAACTTTCCGAGCAATTCCTTCGGATAGTTAAACTACAGCTTAATAAAATTGTGGTTGACTTCCAGTTAAAAGTCGAAAAATAAAAAATTATTGTAAAGTAAATGATGAGTTGCGAACGTCCCCTGTTGGCAGGTAACGTATGGTAAAACGCGGTGGTTTATGAAAAGACGAGAGTCCCGATTTTTTAAATGGTGAACGACAGGCTTTAAAATTGATGCCCAGTTACTAGTTTTTTCGTTTTTTGCGGTAAAGTACAGTTAATTTTAAAATAAACACGTCAGGTTAACTTGCAAATAATTTTGAAAAATGTCCAAATGACTGGTTTATTAAAAACGAGTTTTTTAGTGTAATTTTTTGGAAAATTTTCTTATGAGTTTTACGATTTAATTTCTCTAAAATCTGGTAAGAATTTATTGAAATCACAAGTAAGAAACGCTTGATCCGCTTCGACTCCTCAAAGTCAAACATGGAGTGAAACAGCTGCCCATGGATGTCTATGAATATCCCTATGCATGTTTTGATGGCGCTGCTCAGCATGACATATCCCTATGCATGTTTTGATGGCGCTGCTCAGCATGACATATGCGCCTGTGGTGTTTATATAATTCCAGTTGAAGGTCAAGCTTTTGATATACATTGGAACGGAGGACCTGGAACCAACAGCAAAGCTGAAATTATGGCTCTGGCTGGTCTCATCTCTTTCTCTGATTTCCTTGGTCTCAAAAATCTTCATATTTTTGGAGACTCCAAAGTCACCATAGACCATGTGCTGTCCAAAAATTGCATAAAAAATATACACCTCTCTGGCTGGTTGAACAGGCTTGAGGCTTTGTGGCTCAACAGGAAGGACTACTCAATCTCCCACATCGCCAAGGGAAAAAATCGGAGAGCAGATGCTTTGTCAAAGCAAGGGCTATCATCGCCACAAGGATTATGGAGGCTGCAGATTACAGTTGACAACACCTCCTGCCAGATCCAAGATTTTTCCATGCAGGGTACATATTTCTCTATTTTGTGAGGTCATATCTGGTATGAATGATGCTCCCCATCTTTTGTCTCATTATATGTTGTTTCTTCATACATAATAGATCCAAGATTTTTCCATGCAGGGTACATATTTCTCTATTTTGTGAGGTCATATCTAATATGAATTATGCTCCCCATCTTTTGTCTCATTATATGTTGATTCTTCATACATAACATTGGCTCATGGGACTGTTTTTTGGAATTCTACATGAAGATATGTCCAATATGCAACTTTTTCCTCATGGCTTCTATGTAACAGATCTGTCTAGGATACATATATCCTTTCTCCTGGAGGTCTTGAGCCAATCTTCTCTTTTCAGATCAGATGCCCCCATATTTTTATTGCTGTATATTTCTGTTTTTGGATGAACATAATATAACTATATAGCTTTTTTTCGTGCTGAAAAGTTTTATGGGTAACACTTGAACAATCTAAGTACCCTTCTGTTTTTGAGGGTAGTGAATCCATATATACAATCAAAATACTAGTTTAAATAACGCAAATCAAGATTTCACTTTAATTTTTTCTATTTAATTCTGATTAAAATATCCAAAAAAATCACACTAAAAACAACTCCTATTTAAAAATAAGAAATTTTAACATTTTATTTCTATACGTAGTTAGTTTTCAGTCATCACTTTTTTGGATTCTCTCTTGTACAAGTTTACGCTTGAGCCTGAATCAGATTTATCTCTAAATAAATAAAGTTACATAAAGCTAGATCCTTCCTTAGGTGTCTTCCTCGCAAAACCCAAAAATGAAACCGATTCAATTCCTTTTGCCTCGACTGATTCAGTTCGAATGCCTAGACAGGGCACTGCCATCAACTCTGGGGCCTTTGTTTTTTCTTAAAAGCCTGTTTCTAGCTTCACTGGTTCTTCCCATCAGACTCAGCTGTTTTGTTTGTGGCTAACTGTTTTCTCTGTTTCTAATGGTAAGTTTGTCTATATGCATCCCCAGAGCCTGTTTTTACTCAGCAAGCTCTGGGGTTTCTCTGTTGTTTTCTTGCTCCTTGGTTGGGTGGTTTCCTCTGAGTTAATCCCCAGAGCCTGTTTTTACTCAGCAAGCTCTGGGGTTTCTCTGTTGTTTTTACTCATTAAGGCATTGGGACGTTTTGCTTAATGGTTTTTTTTGGTAATATCACGAGTGAGAAATACTTTGGTTATGGTAATTTTTTTTGTTTTGATTGAAAATGAAGTAAGTCTATTTTTTCTATTAAAACAAAAAAAAACCAAAACTAAAGTTTTAGAAACTTATTTTTGGCCCTGGCACGTTGTTTTCTGCCCTAATCTCTTCAAAGTTCAATTGCAATCATTTCAAGATTTGGAGGAGTTTTAATAATTTACAGAAGTTAGATGAAACTGGTAAAAGTAAATATTAAAATTCATATAAAAGGCAGTTTAAAAATAATTTTGTCATATAATTTTGGTAGGGGACCTGCAAAATTTAACCTCTGGTGAACGGCAACAAAGCTGCAAATTCTTCGCCGATCTCTTGACATCCCGAGCAAATAGTTTATGGGCAATCATGTTTCGTTCCGTGTGTTTTCAGTCATACCCTCTTCCTTTGTCATTTCATGGGAATTTCCACTTTTTAATGTAGTTAGGTTTTGCACAGTTGAGGGCCTCATCTTTTTCTCATTATGGGGCCTCTTTTATCTTTATGTATATTTTTTATTATATATACTTTTCATTTAATTTTGTATTTCAATTTTCTTTATATTTTAAATAATTTAAATTTATTATTATTTCTTAAAAAAATTTATTTATATAATTATTTAGAAAAAAATCCTATGACATTATAATTATAAAGAAATAAAGTGTTTAAGAGATAGATGAAGGTGGATAATCCACCCACACTTCATGTGCTTTTGTGACCGTGTACTAAAGTTAGATAATATATTGTCCATATTATAAATGTGTACATAATGTATTTATATGTATTTTAATATAATCTCGGGCTTAAAGAAATGTATTTCTAATTTACATCAACAATGTATCAAATTAGCAATTTTAGGAAATTAAGTTTTAATTTTAATAGAGGATTTAAAAAAACATAGTTTAATTGATATTAAAAATATATTGAATTAACGGAGAGGCAAAAGCACGAGGGGTTATCTTTGGCTCCAATGAAAAAAGGATGACTCAATTTGCTTGGAGCTTTGGGATCACTACAAACAACCAAACATAATATTTAGCTTTGTAGAAGGATTGGAGTTAGCCTTCTTTAGAGAACTTTGTCATCTAGTGGTGTTTGGTGATTCTATTATAGTAATATTAAGCAAAGTCTTTAGGTAGAAATCACATAAGAGAAATTTTTGAATAGAGACCATGATTGGAATATTATTAGAAGTTGGGTCCCTCTCCCATCCTCCTTGTTTTCTAGATTTCTTTTTGGGATTTATTTTGTTTGTTTGTTTATCTATGTAGGTATTAGTGAGGACTTTCTCATCTAGTGGTGTTTGGCCATTCTATGATAGTAATTCAGCAAGTGAAGAAGATTAAAGATATAGAAGAGCAATATAAAGAATCAAAATATTAAGCAAAGTCTTTCGGTAGAAATCACACAAGAGAAATTTTTGAATCGAGACGATGATTGGAATATTAGTAGAAGTTGGGCCCTGTTGTGTCCTAGTTTTTTAGTTTTTTTTGGATTTATTTTGTTTATTTGCTTATCTATGTAGGTATTGGTGTCCTTTTTATAGTATTTGCTGTTGATTTATTCTTCATTAGAATTTATTTTCTTGACCCTTCATGTTTTCTTTAGTATTTTATCATCCTATTCGTTCTTAACTTCTTTTAGTATTTTTGTTATTTGTTTAATGTGCCTCAACCCCATATTTTATTGTTGACCGTATTTTATTTATTGATTACTTTTATATATATATATATATATTATTTTTATTTTTATTTATATATTTATTTTGAATTATGTATATTTTTGTTTTATTTTATTTATTTTCCATTAATTATTTTTAATTTTGTTTATTTTATTTTCATTAATTATTTTTATTTATTAAATGATCTTGACTCCTTCTTATAATTTTTTACTTCCCTCTTTGTTTGGAGTTTAACTTTGATTTTTTTATTCTGGTTAGTTTTTTTGTTTTGTTTTTTTTTAATAATATTTGATTTTAATAAATTAATTTAAATATTATTTTTCAAAAACTATCCCTTACTTATTAATATTTGTTTTTAATAAATTAATATCATAATTTAAATATTATTTTTCAAAAACTAATAGTTACTTAATAATATTTGTTTTTAATATATTAATAAATTAATATCACAATTTAAATATTATTTTTTAAATATAGTCATTCCTTGAAATTTTGGTCTCTACATTGCTCTCTATTTAAGCATTTGCCATGGTCTACCTCTTCATCTGGTCCTCATGATGAACCACACTTGTTGGTTTGAAATGCGTCGGCCAAAAATTTCTCTTATGTGATTTTTAGCAAAAGATTTTGCTTAATTTATTATGAATATAAAGAAATCAAAATATTATTGAACAAGTTTGATTCAATTGAGATTTACCATATTGAAATTCAATAGGGCAGTTGACTCAATGGCCAATCAAACAATACAACTAAAACAAGGGGTTCTGATGAAAGGTCACATTTCCAATCAATACCATGAGGATCACATTTAAATTTATGCTTCTAAGGAGTTGGATCTCTTCATATGATCAAACATGCATTATAACGAGAAAACATTAACTTCTCCCGTATGGTGGCGGCTATGGTATGTCATGGAGGAGTGTGCATTAATGGACACCTGGGCAGTGATCATCGCAAGGTGTCGGACACAGGACATATGGATTAGAATTGATCATGGTAATAAATCCATTTGAATATGGGAAACATTTGATGCAGTTTACATGTGTGAATCCACTGATCTTTTTGGAGTTAGTTTCATAGGGAAATCTTGCCATAATGGCTCTTGAATTCCTTACTAGAACATCAGTTTAGAATAGATAATAGTAGCTTAGGAGTTAAATGTGTCAATTTTACATGGAGTTTTTGGCCAACAGAAGTAGAAATTTTGGCATATGTTGTACAAAGTTCTGGGCTCAAACCAGGATGTTTTAATGCAATAGATAATCCTTTAAAAAATAATAATACATTAAATTAAATAAAAGTATTATTAATGAAGTATCATTAATAAGTGAGTTGCAATTTGTGGAAATTAAATTTTAATTGTATTATTAATGGCTATATTCAATATACTTAATGTACCATTTAATTTTATTGTATAATTAAATTTACATACAAAATTATGTTAATTATAATTTTATTAAAAGAAACAAAATACTACATAATAAAAATTATACCATTTATTTTTTTAGCTATAAATACAACATTATGAATCTTAACCAAAAACAACACTATGAATCTTAACCAAAAGCAATATGAATATTTTTATTTATTTTTAATTAATGTTCAATAATTATTTGGTATTTTTATAAATTATTATAACGTAAATAATGTAAGTAATTTAAATTTGCTTCTTTCAATGATATCTTTACCAGTAAAAGGATTCACTTAAATACTAATATATATTGGTAAAATCATGTTGATTTCATATTTATGGGCTAAATTGGCATTGAGTTAGAAAAATGGTGGATTTGCTTAGATTGATAGATTTTATAAGTTAAAAAAAAATTATTTTAAAATACTTGTATTATGATATATGTCATAAGATGCATTGGTAATAGGCATTTTATAGTTGTTATATGCATTAAACTATATGCACAAAATTCACCTATACAAAAAAGCAGTATATTGTTTTTTCTATCATATTTATTTTTAATCTCTATTTTATTTTGTTTATAAATTTACATATTTTATGATATAAAATTTTAATCTATTAATAATAATAATAATAATAATAATATTTAAAACATATATATATATATATTTTTAAATAATTATTGGATATCATTTAATTTTTTAATCTTAAAAAATTAATGACAAAACATAACTTTTTAATTGTATAATTTTATTTTTAACTTTAAAATAATTTAATATGAAATTTAAGAAAATATTATATGGTAATTTTCATGTGTAATTGATAGTTTTTGTTAAAAAAAAAGTGATTATCACTTTTTGCATAATATTTTGATTTTGATGGATTAATTTTATCTATTTTTATTTTAATGTTTTCATAAAATTAATTCTGATGCGATGTACACATTTAATACATCTAAAATAGGCGACTAATTGAAGTTTGGGAAAAATGGGACATATATACAAGTAAGCAACATCACCATCACAACCCTTCCTCTACATTATGATTGATTTTAGTGCTAGCACCAATAATAGGGTAATGGCCTTTGTACTTTGGCTCCAAACTTAGGTAGACCCTTTTGGGGGTATTAATTTTATCATGCAACTCCCTTACTCACTCTACTTCATCATACCATCAAATTTGCACAAACATTATAATAATACATTTGACATCATGAGATTGTGCAAGGTGCCATCTATTTTATTTCCAATGCAAGCTTTCAATAAGAGTCGTGTATGTTTTTGACCCCCAATTCTCTATTGTTCATCTTTTCTATTGTCCTAGCTCTTTTCCTCCTATCTCCCTTGCTCCTCCATTCATTGTAACTTACGCCTCACCCCCTCTTTTTCTCCCTTTAGCCAAGCATCACCCCTCAAACCTATTCAATAATCAACCATACCCTTCCCTCTGCCATGTCTATAGACCCCTAAGTCACAAACACATGGGAACCAAGTGCAGGGGCACATCATATCCCATAGCCTCCAACTCCCCCTATTGGCCCCTAGGGAAATTAGATATTAAACATGATGTTGTAGCCACTAGACTTAGATATGATTGTGTTCTACTAAGGAACACTGACAATAGATAGATAAGTTGGTCCTCCAAGGTTGATAGCTTCACTAATAGAATTCAATGTAGAAAATACATGAGGAGACTAGAAGCTAGGTTTCAAACTCATGTGCACCCAGAACAAAGGATACCGAGCTATTTTTTTGCAATGTGATTTTACTAGATGCCTAAAATTATTGTTACATTATCCATTGGGAGACCTTCAGAAAACTAGAATGAAGTAGTTAACATTTTGAGGTGACTACAAGAAAGTTTTAATATTATGTGCAAGTGGATCTATGACTTTAGCTTCCATGCCTCAGATGACGATGGTAATAGGGATGACATCATGGTTGAGGTGAAGGCAGGTTTAGGGCATCCATGCACTAGCTCTAATCAATATTGATCAATGAGGAGCTCATGCAAACTCCTCCTCAAAGAGGAAAATCCGAAATGTTTGAAGAACAACTTGACCCATCTTCTGAGCTTTCCCATAATTAAAAAATGCCTCGATTTCCCATTGTCTTCACTTCCAGTAATTAGCAATATTTTTGTAAGTCTATTTTTTTAATATTTGGATGTTACTTAGTGTTTGTTTTGCTAATGAAATATTGTTAACGTTAGACATGGTCTCATACTTGATCGTACAGTAGCTAGACTAGCTTCCATTTTTGAAATTCACACTCACCTTGTATGTAACATTTTTATACATTATTAAT
Source organism: Pinus tabuliformis (assembly GCA_031772625.1). NCBI lineage: Eukaryota > Viridiplantae > Streptophyta > Pinopsida > Pinales > Pinaceae > Pinus > Pinus tabuliformis. The sequence continues at coordinate 346,290,740 of CM062817.1, forward strand.
ACATAAGTATTCTACATTAATGGAAAATTATTTTTAATATTTTATGATTTCCTAGGATGACATGTTAAGGGAGGAAACAAAGAATGAGGGTGGCATAGCCATCATCACCTCAAGCAATAGCATGGAGAGACGTGGTTGTCACCCTCTACAAAAAGTTATCAAGGTAGTGTTGGATGGTACATGTCCTTAAGTGTTGTAATGAATTCAAGAGCATTTTAATCATCTCTCATGTGCAAATGTGGAACTGAGAGGATGGGGAGAGGATTTTGGAACCTTCTCAGTGATTCTCCACATTGTTTCATGATTACAATGGCCCTTGGAAATAGTAGTTTCCATGTGGTTAAAAGGCATACATGGAATTATCAACCTCTCCTTGTTGTTGTTTCAGTGTTTAGTTTTAGCTTCTACTTGTGGATTTTTTGGAAGCATTGAGCTTGGTTAAAACATGAACTGAGGGAAGGGTTAGACCCCCTAGCCACACTCCATTAGCTCAGTCTTGGCTTCCTTTCATCCCATGCCTACTAAACAATCTCCTAGTAGTAAGAAATGTTTTAGTTAGTTTTTCTTTAGCTACATGGATTTTTCTTTGTGTGTTTTTTGTACTTGGGAAAATAGAGTTTATAAGGTGGTAGGCCCCATTTCTAGATTTCATCTTTTAAATTAGTGTAATGGTATATGATGATTTTGACAACATATTTCCCTTTGCTTTGCTCAATAGTTAGTTGTTTTATCTAAAGAATATTTTTGTTGCTCTTTTAAAAATTTGGAAGGTGGTGCATTAATCTTCATAGGCTTCTTATCCTCGAGGTGAAGGGTCTCCTCTTAGAAGGGTTTGATTCTAAAACTTTCTCCCAATCAAGCAGTCCTATGAAGGGTGTGAAGTCTTTATAACGTCCCTTGCTTTGTTAGAGGTGGATCTAGTTCATGGTCTATGAGTTGTGGTTTGTGGTCTATGGTTTAGGGTCCCACCTTCCTTCCCAGTCTATGATATGTCTCACCTCCTTCTGTTGGTTTGTTTCTAAGGGTTGTTAAGAAGTTCCTCACATAGGGGCTCTACTAGTCACGCCTCTTTTGGGAGCACAAAGGCCCAAACCTTGGCTCAACTTTTCCATTCACAAACCACCTCCCTCTCCTCCCAAGAAATTTAATAGGAGCTTTGGGAGGTTGAGGAGGGTATTTCCATCGATAAGGAATGTCACTTAGATTCATAAGTGTTATATATGGTTGTTGACTAGGTTTTGGATGTTGGCTATAGCCTAGGGAACTAGAATCAATACACATACATGATGGACCTACATTAACGTTTGAAACTGCTCCTAGATAGAGTATTACTAGACAAAAATGACACAAGAGATGATGATGATGCTAGATAAGCTACAATCAAAATTATAAGCCATAGACAAATGTTTGGAAAGGATAGAAATGGTCATCCTACATGGAAAAGTCTATGGTCCTCTAAATAGCCTAACTGAGGAGATGATCATTGGTGTGGAAGTTTCCACCTCCTCATAAAATTTACATGATACTTTATGTTTTTATGTTCTTTACTATAATAATATTGTGCATAAATTATGATAGTATTTATCACTAATAAACCATGATTTTGTAGCCTTTTTATGGTTGAATATAATCATTAAAATTTACATATTTTTTGGAAAAATAAGCTTCTATTTTTCCATCGTTCTCGTTTTAGTGGCCAACATAAAACATTAAAAAAATAGAATATGTATAACTTCTCTTTAATTAATAAAAAACTTTTAATTAAAAATATATATATATGATTATTTAATTGGTCAATTTTTATATTTATTGTAAAGCATAGTTGTACAAACCAACCCCAACATTTTGTAAACTCATTAACTCACATTTATGGCACGAACGGGAACAAACTTCCGCAATTAGCTGAGACCAAGAGCGAAAACTTAGGAGCTTTTTTAAAACTTCAACTAATGACATGGGAAATTGAAAATGAGTTTACAATATCAAAAAGCTGTTAAAACATTTTTTTTTAATATTTAATATTATTAAATTAAAATATAAATATTTATGTGGATAGTATATTTATTTTGGAATATGTATTTAAAATTTTTAATTTAAATATTAATAATTATTATGTGAAGGGTAGTAATTTAATTATCATAAAATATTTTAGTATTATATACAAATTAAATGTTGAAATTTATTTTCTAAATATTTATGTATTTTTTTCCTTTTTAATTAAATTCATTAATTAAAAAAAATATCATATGAAATTAATTATAATTTTTTGGGCATTTGGTATTGATAAGATATAGTATTGATCCATAACATTATAACAAGGTCTATTTACAAATTAAGAATCTTCATAATAAAGTTAAGGATGAATATCTATGATTAAGAATCTTTTTACACGTTCTTTTTTAAATATATTAATTCTTTTTATCATTAATAATAAAAATAATATTTTAAATAAAATTATAATTGAGCTAATGCTTATGTTTTTCTTTTTTTTAGCAACTTGAGATGTATGATGAAATAAGTGTTTTGATGTTTATTATGGATTGATATCTATCTTCAATTAGTAGTCATTTAACTTATATAGTTGTACTAGTTTTATTTAATTAATATAAACCCTTACTTTATTACAAGTATTTTTATTATATTAATTCAAAATATTATCATAAAAGATTATTAAATTACACTTAAATCTTATTTCAAACATTATTTAAATTAACAATATTCATTTTATAGCTGTGAATATTTAAATATTAAACTACAACCACAACTTATTTCAAAATTTATTTAAATAAAAGAAGTTAATTATGTCAATAGGCATGTTTATTTTGGAATTGAATTTTCAAAATTTTAATTTAATTATCAATAATTATTAGGTGGATAGTAGGGATTTAACTTTGATAGAATATTCTTAGTATTATACACAGATCAAAGCAAATATTTATTTCAAAGTTATTATGTTTTTTTTTCCTTTTTAATTAATTCATTAATTAAAAAAAATTGTTATATGAACAAGTGTCATATGAAATGAATTATGTTTTTTTGGGCATTAGTATTGATAAGTCATCGTATTGGCCATGGTAATATAATGAAGTCTATTTATAGATTAAGAATCTCCATGATAAAATGGAGTGAATCTGCGTGATTAGGAATCTTTTTATTTTTCCAAATGTATATATGTAAACCACTTATATATTAATTTTTTTTAATTATTATTATTATTAAAATTATAAATAAAGTTATAATTTAGTTAACTGTATGTTTTTTAAATTTTTAATAACTTGATATGTATGATGAAGTGTTTGAATGTTTATTGTGGATTGATTCTCATTAATATTTATCGATCATTTAATTTATATGGTTGTGGTAATAATACTCACTTTGTAGTTGTGGATATGAATAACTTTTCTAGTTGTAGATATAAATAACTTTTATTATACGTATGTATTTTTGTCCAATCTTTAAATGAAAATCCATTGTAGTGTTGTTATCAACCAACCACTTTATTCAATTTTCAATGTAATTTTGATATTACTAAAATAATATTAAATTTAATTTTCTTTTTTCCCAACCCAAATCATTTAAATTTACAAATGTTTAAAATTTATAATATAAAATTTAATTTTACAAAGACATTAAAATTTTATACATTTATTTTGTTTCTCATTTTCTATATAAATATGTATGGATTTTAAAGTTTGAAACATAATATTTATATTACTACAAATCATCAAAATTCAAAATTTATATTTATTAATATTACTACAAATTATCAAAATTCAAAATTTATATTTATTAATATTGAATATAAATATGTATATTTATTTTGTTTCTCATTTTCTATATAAATATGTTTGGATATAGTAATTTTGATATTATTATTATTATCCAATTTAAAGTTCACGGTCAAGCCAAACACCAAATTGTTTATGGGGCAGCAAACCCATCTCCATACTAAGTCTACAAAGACATACATACTCTACCCTTTGGTTTTGAACATGTAACCTCTTAGAAGGAAACACATGCTCTTAACCATTATGTCTACTCAAGCTATATATATTTAGAAATAAAGTTAATTTTAATTAACCTAGAATTAGTTTCAAATAATATTTAAAATATACTTCTATATATTGTAATTTAATATAATTTTTATATTTTTAATATATAATATTGCAAACTTAAACTTTCCTACAAATTTAAGTGAATTTTCTAATCATTTTAAATTTAAATGAAATTTCTAATCACTCTAAATATTTAGAGTTAGATAATTGCTTGGCTATAAAAACTCAAATACATAATTAATTAATTTATTTTAATTAACAAACACTTACTATTTTGTATTATAGTATTTGTTTTTATTTTTTCAAATTTATATTTTATTATTACTTTCTATATATATATTATAAACTAAATACTCAAGATCTCACCCTTTCATTGTGCTGGTTAATACTCAAAATCGAAACATAACAGCGGCCACTATTCACCTCAATATTCCTGCTGAAATGTGGTCTATCTCCTTGCACTTCAAGGTTAAGTATACAAAGTGAAAAATTACATAATGTAATTACGTTGAAGTCTCTTCTCTTAAAATCTTATTTTGTAAATGCTTATTTGCTTTCTATTTAACTGGTTTATATAAAATATTTTACTCAAAATATGAGTATTTTAAATCAAGAAAATATGAATACATGCGCTTAAATTTAACCCTGCAAATCCGTACTTTATTTTTATTTATTTTTCATTATATTATAATTTAAAACAGCACAAAATTTTAGATGGTCCTATAGCGACCTTCACTGATGTGACTGCCTGAGCATTATTGAAGGAACTGGAAGCCTGTCCACAACCTTGCACATGCACATTTAAAATTTTCGAGACATAGTCTATCTATATTAATAAGCCATCCTCTCATCATCTGCAGATGATCTGCAGTGAGTAAGATTCCTACTTTGCTAGCGTTGGATCAATTAGTTCGCCCTCAGGAAATGGAGACCAATTTCGGCGTCTTGGCTACTCTATTTCCTCTGCTAATTCTAACCGTTTTTCTCTGCAGATGTTTATTCATGTCAAATAGGAAGACAAATGTTCCGCTGAATTGGCCTCTGGTAGGCATGATGCCTTCGTTGCTGTGGAATCTCGGCAATTTCTACGAATGGGCAGCAGCAATACGTGGGAGTCTGAGCTTCACGTCTGGTATTCTCAAGGCCAAATTTGATGTTATTACATCTAGTCCTCCGAATTTAGCGTATATTCTTGAGAACAAATGCCCTAATTTTGCCAGGGCTACCCCTGACTATGTCTGTGATATATTTGGAGATGGCTTATTTGCCGATGAAAATCAAAGGCGAGCCACTGATATGGTACTGAACAGCAGCGATTTCCGGGATTACAGTATAAATTTCACTCAAAAGCTGGTTCAAGAAAGGCTTGTTCCAGTTCTGGAAGAGGCCTACAAGCAGGATTCGGTTATAGATCTTCAGGCCGTATTTCATAGCTTTGCGTTTGATAGTTCAACTCGCATGGTATTTGGAAAGCACAGCGGAGTTCCTGCAGCTTCCTTTGACAAAGCATTTGATGAAGTGACTGAAGCATGGGCTTATAACCTAATCATCCCTCCTGCTGTTTGTAAACTGATGAAATGCCTGAACATGGTGAATTCTACAGAGAGAAAAGAGCTCAAGAATACAGTCCATGAATCTGTAAACCAGATGGTGAAGTCTAGAAAGAGTGAGCTCGCTAATAACAGCACTGCAGAAAACGAAGTGGGTACTGATATTCTTTCCAGATTAACCAAGCTTCAGGGAGAGGAAGGGCGTTTTAGTTCTGATAACTCGTTGCAGAACTTATTCTTCGGCCTAATCTTTGCTTCTAGGCTTTATCTTGGAGCACTTTGCTGGTTCTTCTGGCTTTTGAGCAAGCATCCAGAGGTAGAAGATAAGATATTGATGGAACTCTCTGAGGTCATCGACTCAGATCAATGCAGTCACAGCCATTCGATCTATCGGGATGAGTGGAATTTCGATATGGATGTGCTGAAGGACATGAAATATTTAGAAGCTGCTTTGTGGGAAACCCTGAGGCTTTATCCCCCACTTCCGATTAGTAACGTACGAGCTTTGGAAGATGAGGTTTTGCCCGATGGCACCTCTGTGAAAAAGGGGTCCGTGGTGTTGTGCTTGATTTATGGTGCGAACCGAATGGAGAGTGTGTGGGGGGAGGATGCGAGGGAGTTCAAGCCAGAGAGATGGATTGGGCGTGCTAAAGAAGGAAGTAACAAATACGGGTATCCTGTGTTGGGAAGAGGAGATATAATAGATATGGATTTCATAATCACCATGAAGTGCGTTGCTGCTCATGTTCTTGTACGCTATCATGTGAATGTAGATCCGGAGCTTTCTGTGGAGCCGAAGCTAGCACTGACTCTACTTGTTAAAGATGGGTTACCCGTCACACTGCAGTCGAGGGAGGACGCCCTCCACGCCCGTTGATTTCAAATGCTAGGGTTTTAATGATTTTGGGGTACTCAGCTCTTTGCTCGAATTAACTGGCATGCCATGTCTTTATCTTTTTTCTGTAAGGAAGAAAATACTCTTTATTTTGGTATTATGAAAAAAAAAGAAAAAAGGGTACATTCTCACACTTGTTTTTACATTCTTTAATCTTTCATTTCTTTTTTCCTTTATCTTTTCATTTTTGTTCCTTTGTTTTACAATCATATATATTTGAGAGAGTTACAAAAAAGTCCACAAATAGTAGTTTTGCAATCATAGAGCACAATCAAGAATTACAAAAAGATGGAGCTAGTGAGCATAAAATCTACCACGGATTAGGAGTAACACACTGGAAAAGAATGTTGTGTCCATAGAGCATGTACACTATAAAGAGGAGAAGGACCTGGAGTTCAAGAGCTCGCCATCTGCGTAAGCTACAAAAACAAACTTACTTGGACCAGAGTGAATACCCCTCTTTGAGAGGAGGTTTGCCACTTGATTCTACTCTCTATAGATGTGGGTGTATGTTATGTTCTGAAAGTTGTTAGTCAGTCTCTTAATATACCCCATCCAATTGGAGAGGATAGGAGGGTTGAAAGAGGAGTGATCCCTAACCCACTCTATAATGCTTTTGGCATCTCCATGAATGTAAATTTGTTCCTGTCTTAACGATTTTGCAAACTAAAGAGCGCCCCATAGTGCTATGATCGCAACTCTACTGTTAGTGCCCTGTCCTCCCTTCTAGCAAAAGTGATTAATTCATGATGACAACTCCACAGCCACAGCTCCTTCATTGGCTTTGGCTTGCCCCATCGAAAGGACCAATTGGATATTTTCCCTTCAGTTCCTTTATTGTTATATTTCTCTTCTTTCTCTGTCTCTCTATGAGACTGATCTCTGAAAAATAATTAACATCCTTCATAATAACCTCCCAAATCACCAACGGTTTTTGGTGAAAAATATAAGAGTTTCTGCTGCGCCAAATAGACCAAATGATGTAGAAGGGTAATGCATGATACTTATTACCTTTATGGAGCCAGAAACGTAGGCATGAATGCAGAGTTTGTTGCGGACCCGGAGGACCCAAATGCAGGCAGTCCAGTACACCCGCCCATACCTTCTTAGCGAAGGGGCAATGTAGCAAGAGGTGGTTAATCTCTTCGTTGTGATTCCAGCAAAGGGGGGAAATGCCCAGGGCATGGAATTCCTTGCACCTCAGAATATCCCAAGTAAGAACCCTGTTATGTAATGTCGGCCAGCAAAAGCAAATGAGTTTGGTTGGGATCACCCATCTCCATGCCGCTTGGAACCAATATTTATCATCAAAATCTTGCTTTTCCAGTGGAAGCTTGTTGTATATGTCTTTGACACTTGCCTTGCCTTTCTTCATGTTACCCTCCCATAGCAGTCTATCTTCCCCTTCATGGATGGAGATGCCAGCGTCAAAATGATGTGTGAGGTAGATCTCCCATTCAATAGCATTCTGACCAATTAAGCCAAGCTTGTCTGCCTTTGCCCAGGGTTGTAGCAGAGGTGTATAGTCATTCTGCCTACTTATCTTAGGAAAATGGTGAATGCCCATGTTGTGCAAGGTGGTTATGAGGTCAAGCGATAGTGTATGGTTACCCTGAAAGTTTTTCAGAGCGTCCAGACTTAACTCCACTGCTCTTCCGTCCCCCACCTCCCATCTCATGAAGCCCAACATTAATTATATTTTTTTGTCATGCCCCGCCATATGTAGGAAGCAATGTTGGTCCTCATTGGTCCATCCCTGAGCCATAGATTTGATGGCCTTCCTTACATATATTTCTCCCTTTATGAGGTGACCCCAAATGTTGTCTTTTGTCACTACCCTCCACAAATTCTTAACAATCAGTGCTCTATTAAGATAGTGGGTGTCCAATATACCCCAGTCGCCCTCATCAATTGGCCTGGCAATGACTTTCCATCTCATTGGGTGGAGCTTTCCCTTCAAATATGTCCTTGACCAAACAAAATTGGCCATAATGGCATCCAATTTACGACAAATCTCCATGGGCAACATAAAAAGTTGCATCCAAAAGACAGAGATGTTCTGCAAAACAAATTTGATGAGAGTCAACCTACCTCCAATAGTTAACCACATGTCTGGCCATCCAATAAAATTCTTTTTGAATCTGTCAATCAATCAGCCCCAATCCTTGTTGTCGTAGTTGTTGGGTTTGAGATGAAAACCAAGGTAAGTAAATCCCTCATCGAGAGTTACAGCAGTAATACCAAATAGTCGACAGATTTCCCTGCATCTAGGCTTCTCTGTGTCACTGTAAATCACTAGAGATTTGGTTTTGTTCATATATAACCCTGAGGCCACATTGAAAGTGTTAATGATGTTATGTAAGACCACCCATTTTTCGATCACGTTCATGTCACCGAAAAGTAGGTCATCTACAAACATAAGGTGAGAAATGTGAATGTTTATGTTAATCTTTACACCATGGAACTTACCCACAGCCCTTTCAATGCCAATCCTATGGCTGAGATAGTCCATGACCAACAAGAAGAGCAAAGGCGATAAGGCGCAGCCTTGCCGATCTCCCCTATGGGCCCTGAAGAAATTTGTTGGATATCCATTAATGATCACGGCGAAATTAGTAGACTTGGAACATGCCATGATCTAGCCAATATTGGGAAGTGACATGTCGACCTCGTGAAGAATCATCAAGCTTTATGTAGGTCGACCTTAAGCAAATTAACTTTCCTCTTACAAGATTTCATTGTGAGAATACATTCCTGCATAATATATGCTCTTTATCTATAATATTAAAAATGTATATAACTTATTTCTCATATTTCCAGTTTTCTTTTTTAATATGTTCTTTATCGAAATTCTTCTGGTGCTCCAATTCTCCTCCTAAATATGTTCTTCATTGAAATTCTTTTGGTGCTCCAGCTTTTGCAATATATAATTATATTTCTATTAAATAAATATTTGATATTTAAAGAAGTTTGACTTCAATTAGTTTTGAAATTTATTTTTTTTTTTATAAAATTAATTAAAGCTTTGAAATTTTTTATTTTTATTTGTTAATTTTTAAATTGAATTTATATTTTCTTATTAGTTCGTATAGATGAAATGGTTAATTTAATAATATAGATTAAAGGATTAATTTAATAGGATTATAAATAAAATTTGTCAAAAATAAAATTTATTTTAAAAATAAAAATTATATGCCACTAAGTGTCATAATATTACACACATCAAATCTCAATATTTATGAAAATTTGACACCAAATATTAGTACACAAATCAAATTTCAATATTTATGAAAATTTGATTTCAATACATGAATCTGAATCATTACTGGGCTAATGTGAATGTGGACAAACTATTGAATAGTATATTGCCCTAATTTCATGGGAAAACTCATATACCCACCCCACTGACCATGGCGAAAAAATCGTAAAGTGTGGTGTGCCTCATTAAATAAATGATCTTGCTTGCCTCGTCTTGTGATGCTTCTAAAATAGAAATGGGTGGCAATATATCCACTAGAAATTGCCCCTAAAGCTGTAAAGATACACTGAAAGAATTGGACATGCCTATGATGTCATTGCAAAAATGTTGCAACAAAGTAAAGATAACTGTTGGCATTATGACTCAGATTTGGCACTATGACACAGGTGTTGTTCTTGATGGCAACTCACTCAGAAGACAGATCACAGTTCAATAGGTTAACAGTACAGAGTTACAGATCAGATTTCACAGAATGAGGAAAGTGAGGTATATGCAGGTTCACCTTGACAAAGTAGCGTATACACGCGAGTTAACAGACCAAAAGGAGCGTATACGTACACACGCACTTTCACAGAATGAAAGGCGTGTATATCTTGAAAAACTAAGTTTTGGTCCAAGGTATTTTGGTCCATGGTATTTTGATCCATGGTATTGGTCCAAGAGATATGGTCGAGGTATTGACCCTAGGTATTGGTCCTAAGTGGTTGTGGTCCATGGTATTGAGTAAGGCCTAAGACTATAAAAGGAGGAGAAGATCCTTAGGCAAAGGCATTCAAGTATTGAATATCCGATGAAGAGCAAGATCTAGTATACAGGTTATTGGGTTATGGTGCATAGCTGGATCTGAACCAAGAATGAACCTTAGCGCTTGATGAAGGATAAGATCTAATGTTGGGTCAATATCTTAAGGCTTGAAGTGAATTATCTTTATGTGATTTGATCATTTATCTGAATAACTGGCGCATGTTGTAGTCTGTAAATATGATGATCTGGGTATAACTGAAGTATGGAATTGTTGTAATGTTCAAATCATCATTTACAGATCTGTACACAAGTTCGCTTTAGAAAAGGCGCGTATACATGCTGGTTCTACATATCAAAACATCGTATACATCTTAAATTTGATTTGCAGATCTGTACACAGGTTCTCCTTGAGAAAAGAGTGTATGCATGCAGGTTCGACACATGGAAGTAGTGTATACCTTATAAAATATGTTTTAGTTGCTTCTGTTTGCTGTTGCAGTGTTCTGGGTTCTGGCTTGGGTTCTGGTTACTGTATTCTGGTTACAACATTCTGAAGGATCAGATTGAAGGGTTGTCAAAGTGATTGATTGATTCAGTTGTGGCTGATGCAAAAGAAATTGGTTGATGCAGATATATTTGATGATTGAATGATGTTATTGATGGATCCAGTCTAAAAATTTATGAAACGTGGTCCCTGGAAGAAAAGAGAAAGTTGTAGTCTTTTGTAGGCCGGAACCTACGTACTAGTAAACATATCAGTTAGTACAAGAGCTAGGGGGTTGTAGCTCCCTTCTAGGAGAAGCTGGAAAACGAGAGAAGGTTGTAGCCTTCTGCAGGTAGAAGCTTGCGTACTGGTATAACACTGCACTAGTACAAAAATTGTAAAAAGAAGTTTCTTATTATTAAAAAGAAGATAGAGACGATTGCAGCATTGGGTTTCCACCCACATTGGGTTTCCACCTTATATCTTGTGTTCATGTGTGTGTTTGTCTGTTCTGTTTTTACTGCACCTGGTTACTGTTTATATGGTTCTGATGCACTGATTAAAGATCAACATATGATGAATTAACTGAATCATAAGTTTGTTGGATATACGCTAGTTTCCTTAAACAGAGTTGCGTATACACGTGAGTTCCATTAACTGAAGTAGTGTATATGAATCTGATTATGGAAATGAAAAATTATTGACTTGTTAACACTGATTCACCCCCCCCCAAGTATTATTTCCAACAATTGGTATCAAAGCAGGTCCTTCAGAAGGAGCTTGGTCGCTTGAAGGAAGATGTATCATCATGAGTAATCAAGAAAGAAAGGGATCCATCAGACCTCCAATCTTTGATGGAAGCAACTTCGTTTATTGGAAGTTAAGAACCATAGCCTATCTTCAATCTCTTGGAACAGATGTCTGGGAAATCGTGGAAGGAGGATATACATTTCCATTAGCAATTCCTACAGATGCGGCAGGTAAAAAGCAACATGAAACCAATGCCAAGGCTGTCAATACATTATTGGGAAGTCTGTCACAATCAGAGTTTTTCAAAGTTATGCAGCTCAAATCTGCCAAAGAAATATGGGACAAAATCGTTCTAAGCTATGAATGAGACTCTCAGGTAAAACATGCAAAACTGCAAACTCTCATAATTCAATATGAAACTCTCAAGATGCACAATGATGAAAGCATAGCTAGTTACTTCTTATGTATAGATGAGATTGTTATTTGCATGAATAATTTGGGTGAAGAGATAAAAGAAGTTACTTTAGTTGAAAAGGTTTTAAGATCCTTGTCTACCCAGTTTGAATCAAAAGTATCTGCCATAGAAGAAAAGCAGGATCTTCAGACTATTACTAGGACACAGCTGCATGGAATCTTAACTGCTTTCGAGATGAGAAAAGGAGGTCCATCAGATATGAGAGAAGCCGCATTTAAAGCTTCAGGAAAAGAAGAACTCAATGAATCATGACATATTTCAGAAGGAGAAGAAGAAGCAAACTTTGTCAAGAACCTTCAACGGGGTTTTGGAAGATTTAGAGGTAAACTACCTTTCAAATGTTTTGCTTGTGGAAGAGTCGGTCATTATGCTGCCAAATGTCCTCATAAAGATAAGTTTGATAAAGGTAAGGAATCTGCAAAATGGAATAGAAAACAAAGTGTAAGTAAGAAGAGCTACTATATGCATGAAGATAGCGATGGTTTATCAATTAGTGATGAAGATGAAAATAGTAATGACTATAGACTTCTGATGGCTTTTGAAGATGATGATTTCTTGGATGCTTTAGATGAAGATGACCTTTATGAAGAAATCTCTAAACTCAAAATCTATTTAGAAGAAAAGAATATGATTATAGATACTTTGACATTCCAACTTGCTGAAAGAGAAAAACACAATGAAAAACTAGAATGTGAAATTGTGGGTCTAAGAAAGGATATTGAGAAAACAAAAGCTCTCAATCTTAGATTTGCTAAAGGATCAGAAACCTTAAATGAAATTATCAAAGTGCAACGTTCTCCTCTAATAAAGACAAGTTTTGGATATACTGAAGAAGCATCTCAAGCACAAAAGCCGTCAACCTCCACTAAAAGATATCTTGATGCAGCAAAGAGCAGTGAACAGTTTGACAATCGTTAGCAAAGGCATAAAGCAGATCGCCAGGTAACTCAGGCTCAATTTACTTCAAAGATGAACAAAAGCTACAACCAACCTCAGGTAAATCATACTCAATCTGCTTCAAGAATGAATATCAATAGAAACTACAATCATCAGGTCAGTAGATTCGATAATCGCAGGAACTTCTTTAATGGCCAATGTTTTTCAGTCATAAATTTGGACACATAGCTTCTCAATGTGTTGCTTACAAGACCATCATGACTAGAGAAGCACAAAATCAAAGGAATGTGACAGGGATAATGAAAAGGTCCTACAATAACTTTTCTCTTCTTGAAAATGAAATAGAATGCTCTATCTGCAACAACTTCGGTCATAAAGAATCTGAATGCAGGAGTAAATTTCGGCAAACATCTCAGAAGGAGCTGTTGAAGCCCCAAAAATCGGGTCGACAACAAGGGGGATACCCACCCGGTCCGGACCTTGGTTGGCAGCTCCTTATCCGTTTGGTATAGCGGGTCCGACTGGGGATAATGGGACCAGTTTCCCAATCTAAGGGTGTGTGTGTGCAGAGTTGGATTATGCTGATCTAGGAGTTCTGATTTAAGCTATTTTAATCTAATTCTATGCTATTGTAATCTAATGAAAACAGCACATCTAATCTATGCTAACCCGGGGTGTATTTCTTCTATTATGCGATCTAAAGAGATTTTAAACAATAACTGGTGATAAAGATCATTCAACTATCATAAGAATGGAAATCAATTAAGATGAATCACTTTGCATAAAAAGTTAGGCAAAACAGTTGTGAACAACATATCGCATAATAAGTTATTCATATATCAAACATAAATAAATGACTCCACCGTACAAAAGTGCCAAATGGTAACTCACACATTCATGCAATAACATATAAACAACTAAAAACTGTATATCACTTTAAGAATATAAGCAGAAATGGCCAAGAGATAAAAGTACCATTTATCACTGGTCCTACTCATAAGCTTCAAGCGAAAATGATTTATCTCTACTTGTTCTAACATCTACTAAGAGTACAAAAGTGCAACATCAGTAGCAGACATCAAATGCAAACATTAATAAACCTCGATCCATCCATTCATCAAAACCTCCTCTGAGGGTGCAGAAGTGCATGTTCTGAGGACAAGTTTTTGACAAATTTCTAGACCCTTCTCCAAATGCATGAGAAGGGTTAAAATACTACTTCCTAATTCTAATAATAGTCAATTTACAAAATTTAGGATGCAGTTTTCAAACGACCTCCCTTTTTCTAATCTAATTTTAAAGAAAAAACAACATTCTAAACAAGGTTACTTCTGAATCTGATCCTTAAAACTGCATGCATTCATCATGGGCTTGAGGAGAGTCGGCTGGCTGACTTCTGCTTTGAGCTGGGCTGAGAAAACAGAATCTATGAGAGCTGGCACTACTTTCTCGGCCGCATTTATGATACATTTCACAGTCATCTGCTGACTATGCGGCTTCACTAAGTATACCCAGTAACACTCCCAATTTAACCTGTCTAGTGCTTGGACCACTTTTTCCTTTTCCTGTGCCTTCAGCTTCCATTCTGCTTCTAGTCACAGTTTATTTGGCAAATACCCTGGGGTGGTCTCTTCGATCAAGTTTGCTCTGTGCAAATTTCCATTTACACAGTCGACAAGAATGCTCGCTGTTGTAGCCGCTGCTTCTGCTGCTTGTTCCGCTTCCCTGATTTGATCGTCCCATTTGTTGAAGAGCAAGCCTTTATGATTTTCATTTATCTTGGGTGCGCCTGCTCTTTTTCCCTCGTCTTCTTCCTGCCAAGACAAGTACTGCATTACTCGTTTGTCAATCCGATCATAGTCACTTCGCAAGTCTACCACTTGATTGGTGATTTTATCACTCAGTTCGCAATAATAACTCCACTGTGATATCTTCTGTCCCAACTCTTCCTGTTGCTGCAGTAGTTGTTGGTTCAAGGTAATAGACTCTGAAATGAACTCTGTAATTTTGGGGTCGTCTCTGTGCATCTCCTGTACATCCTGCAATTGTTTTCCCTTTTCATCCAAACTTCTTTGATAGCTTATTTGCATTTGCTGGAAGTCTTCCTGCAACTTTTCAAGCTATTTGCGTGCCTCATTATTGGCATTGGCTTGTTGCAATTGTAGTTGCAGTACTTGTATATGATTTTCTTGCTCTTTCAACAATTGTTGTACTTCTGACGCTTTGTCAATTGTCGCAGAGGCATACGCCCCTGCGATCTGAGACAGTTTGGTGAGGTTTTCAGTTGGATTATTGACAGGATCTTTCCACAGGACGTCTAAGTGTTCAGTATCCTGAGAAAGTGTGTTTTCTAACTTTCTCTTTTTTCTTTGCCTTCTTACAACTGCTTTATGTTGGGGACTGTAAAATATGTCCAGTGGGGGAATTTCTTCTACATTCAGTAGAAGTTCAGAAGATGGAGCGATAGGAATATGCTCCGTTTCTGTGACATTGCTGACTATGGTTGAGCACACTTCTTGTGTTACCTGTGTATTGCTCACAGGTGTTTTTGGGGCCTGTCCTTCAAGATTGATCAGTTCATTGAAGGTTTCCCATTCTTTGTCTAATTCTGTTGTGACGGGTGGTGCTTCAACGATGAGAGGGGAAACATCCCTTGACGGGGAGGCGATAACTTGCTGCCGTGGAAATTCCATTGACTGCGCGGTGTCCTTAGCTGACTCTTCACCTTTATCTGGGTCATTTACGGATTTCTTAGAATGCTCAGGCATCTCTTGTCCACTCCTAGATTTAGATCCAACAACACTTGAATTCTCACTAAGGCTAATGCTTGGAGTAGGTTCTCTGGCAGGTAGTTGCAGCTTTTCTAGAGGAACAGTGGCTAGTCTTCTTTCCCTGTATACCATGAATTTTTGGAGGTCATCTGGAGACAGTTGCGATTGAGCTTCCCGCAAAATTTCCTGGAGTGAGCTTTTATTCTGAAATAAATCATCAAACAGATCCTTCTTTCCAACGAATATCTTTATCTTGACGTTCGTTGTGAAATCTTGGGCGACTTTATTTGGGTCAAATGGCCTTGCTGGGAATTTAAATAATTGTAGACACGTCATATTCTCCACTTTGGTGAACGCGTGACCCACATCGAACAATGAAAAGGCCCCACAAGCTACAGGAAATTGGGGCCATATGGCCTTCTTTTTGTCTTTTAGGTCTTTGGTTAGGCCGCCTTCTGAACAGCTTTGATATGCAATTTCTCGAGCCAGCAGTTTGTCAGGAATATACAAAGGTAGGACATGAGGAGGGACGGTGCTTCCAAATACTCTAATATAGGTGAACCATTCTTCCCCAAACCATCTTGCGATGGGGATGATATCTATCTGTGCCTCAGGTGAGCACCGCGGGGATTCTTTATCATACATCATTCTATACATGGGTAAGATAAGCCCATGACAAATTTGGTAGAAATGCGGAATGAACTGAGAATCCCATAATATCTTATGATAGACATGTATGGGTAATGGGTCCTGAGTTGTCCATTTCCAACCCATAGAGGGAAATTTAGACACATAACAAATAGAATCCATAACATATGCGGATAGGTAAAAAGGAGGATAGATCCTTTGAGACATGGATCTCTTAGACCGGTATTTGATAATAGCTGTGAATAGGTTATCAGAAAAGATCTTGGCCCAATCTATAATAACGGCATTTGTGGCAGCATCAATCAATGGTAACCATTAAGACGAAAACTTATTGATATCTGGCATCCCAAATAATCTACAAAGCATGGCCGCAGCAAAACAATACGGAGAGGTGAGGGAACCAGTGCTGTACATACCGTTTTTATCCTTTTTGAGTGGTTCATCTTTTCTGGACCAATCTTTAGCGGTCTCTGATAGGTTCGGGTTCTCTGCCAGAAATTTTTTAATGAATTGTGCATTGTAGGTCGCCTGCGGTTCAGGAAGATGATACATGAGCTTTAAGTCTTGTGCAACGAATGACCCGATGAGCCCATGTCCTTGAATTTTGAACTGTCTGTCGTTCATTTCTGCATTGTCAAGTATCCACTTGATCATATCTGTATATGGAATAATTTTAGGTCTTGCTGCTATCCGATGAAGGAATGAGCATGCCAGTTCTTCTAAGGATGCTTCGGAAGAGCCCTGTGAATCTGCAACAGCAGTAACCTTCATTATTCTGGGGTTTTCTTCTTCAAGCAATCTGTACATGCTTTCCCACGTTGATATCCCCGCGTCTCTGTTACAAGTTGTGTCTGTATATAAAGGTGCCATCTCCTTCACCTCAAAGCCCTGAGCCTTACTTTTCTTTCCCATTTCTTCCTGCGTATGGCTTTGTATCGCCTTTCGTTCTTCGTTCCTGCAACTCACAAATGGAAATGATTTATCAAGAAAGGTGATGGGAGATTCTTAAATGCAGCAGATATATCAAATATACCACCTTACGTGAAGTAATTCTTTGCAAAAGCACGCGTCTACATTTAATAGATGACAACTAATTCCTTTATTATCATTAAAAGCGCATGATCTTAAGTCAGATTATGGTAAGTGGCTTTTCTTGAATAACGCGCCCGAAAGTTTCGCGATGGGGTGATTTTGCGATTTGGTTCGCAATCGTCGCAGATCGCGACATCGCATTATCGCACCATCGCGCTCTCGCATTATCGCACCATCGCGTTATCGCAATATCGCGCCATCACGTTATCGCAATATCGCACACGTCGCAGATCGCAAAAGTTTTATGCTTGCCATATTTTTGTTACCCCATTCCTGCGATATGTGATCTTGCGATCGGGGTTATCGCAAATCGGAAAATCTTGAAGGCTTTCCCATTGGCATTACTTTATTGCGATGCGATATATCACTTAGTACGAGAATCTTGCACATACCAGGATTATACCCAAATGGAGGAGTTTTTCTGTCATTTTGTGATGCGACTTTAAAGATTTTTCTTATCACAAACTTAGGTTTTAAAGTATTCAAAAGATTTTCCTAAGCTTACAATGGTAACCTTATTTAGAAGAAAGGAAACTCTAGCTTCTCCTAAAGTTTTAACTAAGGGTCCCCCTTCATTTAGTATTTTGGACAACACTTAAATGAAAAAAAGGGGGGGGGTTGTTGCTAGCCACAACAGGAGCAAACTCCATTAAAATAAAGAACCACAAACAGAAAAATGTGGCATAGCCTTGTATGCAAAAGGACAAGAAAATCAGTGGTACATCGACAGTGGATGCTCAAAACACATGATAGGTGACAAAGAAAAACTTCACTCATATAATGCCTTAGAAAAGGAAAAGAAGGTCTCATTTGGAAATGACACTCCTACCGTCATAAAAGGTAAAGGCTCTGTTCTCTTAAAAGAAAAAGTTAAAGTTGGGAATGTTATGTATGTTGATACTCTAAAGCATAACCTGTTGAGTGTCAGTCAAATGTGTGATCAAGGAAATGAAGTAGTATTTTGATCAAATGGATGTGTTGTGCGTGAGCTTGACACAGGAGAAACCGTGATCAAAGGTATGAGAACTCCAAACAACTTATACATACTCAAGGGAGGACAACAATAGTGCTATCTAAGAAAAAATGATGAACACCGGCTATGGCACAGAAGATTGGAGCATCTAAGCTTTTCTCAAATAAGAAAAGCATGCAGATTCCAAGCTGTTCGTGATCTTCCTTATATCAGCATTCCACAAAATACAATATGCAAATCATGTCAATTTGGTAAGAAAACCAGATCGCACTTCCCTGAAAAGGAAGGATCAGCTAGTAAGCCTCTTGAACTTGTTCATATTGATTTATGTGGACCATCAAGGAAAAATTCACCTTGTGGAGAAGAATACTTTATATTGTTCATTGATGATTTTTCCAGAATGTGTTGGATAGGACTTCTAAAGCATTTGAAAAGTTCAAAGCCTTCAAAGCTTTGGTTGAAAATGAATCAGATTGCAAAATCAAATGCCTCAGATCTCATCGAGGAGGGGAATTTACTTCGGATGAATTCTTTGACTTTTGTGAAGAACATGGAATAAAAAGGAAATTCTCCACCGCAAGGACTCCTCAGCAAAATGAAGTGGTAGAAAGGATGAACAAAACTATTCAACAAATGGCTCGTGCTATGCTAAATGAGTCTGGAACTCCTGCAACCTTCTGGGGTGAAGTTGCATTCGCTGTCGTCACTATTCTCAACCAAGCAAATGTTCGGGTAAACAACACTCAAACTCCACATGAACTTTGGTATGGTAAGACTCCTACTGTAAAATACTTCAAAGTTTTTGGAAGAAAATGTTACATCAAAAGAACTGATGAAAAACTTGGTAAGTTTGAATCCAGAGTAGATGAAGGTATTCTCCTTGGTTACTCTTCTCGAAGTAAAGGATATAAATGTTATAATAAAAGACTTGGGAAAAGTATTGATGTCGTGGTTGATGAAGCATGCAAAAATCCAAAACAAATAAAAATCGAAGATTATGAAGAAGATGAGGATTATCCTCCCACATCAAATCAAACTAATTCTGAAGAAGAAACCAATGAAGCACCAGAAGAAGAGATAACAGTAGAAGAAAAGACTCCATCCAGGTATGTTCAGAAAAATCATCTAGAGACTCAAATTTTGGGACAAAAAGAGGCAGGTGTGCAGACAAGAAGAACTATTACAGAAGCTTCAAGCTATCTAGCATTGTTATCCTCCACCGAACCTCAAAATGTAAATGAAGCATGCAAAGATGAATGTTGGGTCAAGGCCATGAATGAAGAACTTGAGCAAATTGAAAAGAATAATACTTGGGAATTAGTTCCTAGACCTCATGATAAGAATATCATAGGAACTAAATGGATATTCAAAAACAAGCTGAATGAAAATGGAGAAGTTATTAGAAACAAAGCCAGACTTGTTTGTAAAGGATATGCTCAATAAGAAGGTATAGATTTTGAAGAAACTTTTGCACCTGTTGCTAGACTTGAAGCCATAAGAATGTTCCTTTCTCTTTCTAGTTTTCAGAAATTCAAAGTATACCAAATGGATGTAAAATATGCCTTTCTTAATGGAGACTTAGAAGAAGAAGTCTATATTGAGCAACCAGACGGATTCATTCTTGGAAATGATGCAAAACTTGTATGCAGACTCAGAAAGCCTCTCTATGGCCTAAAACAAGCTCCAAGGGCTTGGTATTACCGTCTTGACAAATATCTCCATTAACAAGGTTTTTCAAAGGGATCAACTGATAGCAATCTATATACAAAGATTGACAATAATAAATTGTTAATACTTGTTGTGTATGTTGATGATATCATTTTTGGTAGCAATGAAGAAGCCATGAGTCAGAATTTTGCTTCAGTAATGCAACAAGAATTTGAAATGTCCCTGCTTGGTAAGCTTACATATTTTCTTGGTCTACAAGTTCAACAAAATAAAGATGGTATTTTTCTGTCACAAACCAAATATCTCAAACAGATCTTGAAAAAATACGGCATGGAAGATTCTAAATCAGTATGTACCCCAATGGTAACAGGATGCAGTCTCAGCTCAAATGATGAATCAACAGCAGTACATCAACCAACTTACAGATCCATGATTGGAAGTCTGCTTTATCTAACAGGTACCCGACCAGACATCATGCATGCAGTAGGAATAGTTGGAAGATTCCAAGAAAATCCAAAGGAATCAGACCTTCAAACAATCAAAAGGATTTTCAAATATATTCAAGGAACATAGAATTTTAGTTTATGGTATCCTAGAGATACAAATCTTACACTTCATACATATACAGATGCAAATTGGGTAGGAAGTGTTGATGATAGGAAAAGCACTAGTGGTGGTGCATTCTATATGGGTTCCAGATTAGTGTCTTGGTTCAACAAGAAACAAAGTTCAATTGCATTATCTACAGCTAAAGCAGAATATGTGGCTGCTGCATCTTGCTGCACACAACTCCTTTGGATGATGCAAACATTACAAGAAATTCAGATCACATGTACTCCACCCATCTCCATTCTATGTGATAATACAAGTGCCATCAGTATTTCAAAGAATCCAGTCATGCATTCCAAAACCAAGCACATACCCATCAAATATCATTTTCTACGGTGCTTGAACAAAAGGTCAAATTGGAGTATGTTCCCTCCAAAGAACAGGTCGCTGATATATTCACCAAACCACTGCCCAGAGAGACATTTGAATATCTCAGACAGAAGCTGGGAGTAGTTGATGCATCATCCTGCTGTTAAAACCTATCTGTTTTAGAGAAAGGTGGGTATACGCGAGTTTCATGAAGCGTAGTCGCGTACATACACTAGTCTCTGTGGATACAGTCGCGTATATGTTGGGTTGAGGAAAACAGTGGCCCAAACTCAGGAAGAAAGGGGTCTGATATGGTTCAGTGAATCATCTACTCTGCTGGATGATGGTTACATTCTGTGGATGACATGTGGAAATATGTTGGCTCTCATAAGTTGTTGATAACTTGATGTATATCTGATTGATGATGATGCCTTGATAACTCTTCTATTATATGAAATGATAAGATCTGACAGTGATCATCTGGCACAGGTTCAGGGGGAGCATATGCTTCTAATAATGCATTGTTGACATTATCTTAGAAGATCTTGGTCCAAATTCACACAATTGTTTTTTATTCAGGTGGAACAGGTTCAGGGGGAGAACATGGTTGCTGGTCTGGATGCTGATTAACAGATGCTGCTGATAATAGTTGCTGATGACTATCATGGTCTTGTTTCAGATATTTGGTCTCTGTTATATATGTCATGTATATCTTTTAATGTAAGGGTCATGAAACGACCTAATTTGTTACCCCACTATGCATGGGATGGATGATGTAATGTTTCTTGTCTTGACATGTATAAACAATTGGTATATCCCCACTTGGTTGGGTGGATTAATTAAACTTCTATATCCCCACTTGGTTGGGAGATGGATGTATGTATGAGTCATTAGTGATAGGAAGGTCATTTATGATGTATGTATAGAGTCATGTTCTTCTTTTAGAACACCTTTTTGCAGACCTTGCTTATATTCAAGGGAAGCATGGACTTGATCATAGGAGCTCATTCAGCACACTTCAGCATATCAGAGATTTCAGCATGTACTCAGGGGGAGCATGACCCTTTTCCCTTGATGATGTTAGGGTCCCACCCTAACCCCCTTATTTATGTAGTAGGATCGAGTCATAGTTATAGTTAAGTAAGGAGTCAATAAAGCCCATATTAATAATTGTAAGTGGTTAACCTGCAATTAATGACGGGACCACAGTTAGTTGCAAATGGGCCATGGTATTAGATAGATGGTATTAATAAGAACCATGGTATTGATCCATGGTATTGCATGTATGAGTCATATATAAAGGATAGAGACTCCCTGCCAAAGCATCATGTCTTATTTTGTAATCGAGCTTTGCTCTATTGGAGGTTGCCCCCTCGAAGAGGCAAGTGAACATTGCTTTCTGAATAATAAAATACTTGCTGTTGTTTCTCACTATTCTATGTTCTGGGTATATTTCTTCGCACATTTTGTATTCTGGTATCGTTTTGCAGGTTAAGACGATAACAAGTTGTATCAGAGCTCTTTCTAGGGCCAGTGGGATCTCCATTTCTTAGCAATTTTTTTTTTTGGCTAGAGACGTGTTCCGGCGTATTTAAGCCACGGGATCTGTCGTTAAGCGCATAAACCTGTGGATTTGGGGAGGCATGCACACAGGAAATACAAGAGGTGGTCACGCTTGTTGGACTCCCTTGTAACCCCTGTGGGTACCCCTTCGAGTAGTAGCGCATTAGACAGAACCGCACACAGACTATCTTCCAAGTACCCTCTGGGTATATTGGAAGTCCCCTAGCTCCTTTGAAACCTCCCCATAGATAAATCGTCGGCCGTCTTGCTGCTCTAGTACACCGAGAACAACAATCGGAGAGATTACTCGCCCGTATGATATGGTAGTCGGGTTGTACGGCTAAGGGTACGGTTGATCCTCCTTAGTTAGAGCCCTAAAACATTGGGCCGAGTACTACTGTCAGACCCTTATGTATATTGCGATCTGTAGCACCTGACACTCCTCAAGACCATAGTTCCCTTTTCTATCTTGGGATCATGCATAATCTCCGCCAGATCAGATCTCACAAGTGGGGTTGCAGCAGCAGCAGACATCAGTCCCGCAGTTCCGAGTTAGCAGACCAGCCTTTCCGATCCATCAGATCCGCAGCAGCACTCGATGCCACCGCTTAGAGCTATTCGATCAGCCATTCAGATCTCTCAAATCCACCAGATCTGAGTAGTTGTGTGGGGTTCCTATACCGGGGCGTGATTTTCGCAGGAATTTTGGCAGCATTGACATTTTGGGGATTCGGCTACTGCAGTATTGGTGATCTAGCCCATAAGAATCAGGACGACGAGCTGAGCAAGGTGGTACCATTCAATTGTTAGTGAAAAAAAATTCTGGCAGTCCCAAATTACAAGTACATCGGATCGGTGCATGGTAGAAACTAGAGCTCAAGCTATGGCCAATGAGAATATCGACAAACTTGAACAATCCTTGCAAGCCATCCAAGCTCAGCTTGACAGACTAACTGACACAATCTCTAAGGGCAAGGAGGAAGCCCACGAGGAGGCGTATATTAGCAATGGACATAGTGAGGGTGAGTCTAGTCGCTCTCTTCACCTCTGGGGCACCCACCAACAATCCCGTCCGCGACCTCCCAAGCTGGATATGCATAAGTTTGATGGTTCTCACCCGGCCGAATGGATAGCACAAATGAAGCAGTATTTCAATCTGAATAACATCTTAGATAATGAGACTCAGGTTATGGTGGGGAGCATGTACTTGGACAATGAAAGATGGCAATGGTGGGAATGGCATCAACGTTGCAATGGAAGTTTTATGACTTGGGCCACCTTCAAAAAAGCTCTTACAGAGCGCTTTGATCAGGAATCTTCTTTTTTGGGTCGTCTCACTAAGCTCCGATAGACTGGCATAGTGGATGAATATGTTACAGCCTTTGAAGCCTTAGCTTTCCGCACTAGGGATCTCTCATATGCATTCTACACGGAATGTTTTATCAGCGGTCTTAAAGAGGCCATACAAGCCCACGTCCGACTACACCACCCTCCCACATGGTCAGAGGCTTGTAAGGTAGCTCGTAACGTGGAACGTGCGTTAGCAGCCCAGTCCATTCGCCCAAATTTCACCGCCAAGGGTTGCCCCCCACAGGCTCACAGCACGACTCAAACACTTAAGGTTCAAAAGGTGTCACCTGCGGAAATGGCCGAAAGAAGAAAACAGGGATTATGTTACTACTGTGATGAAAAATACTGCCTAGGTCATAAATGCAAGGAACCTAAATTTTTTCAAATTGATGCCATTGATTACAGCTCATCGGAGGAAGCCCCACCACTTGAGGAATCAGAGGAGGTAGAAGAGGACAACCAGAAGGAAAATGTCCCTGATGAACCAGTTATTTCACTGCATGCTTTGGCAGGGATTTCTTCACCTCAAACTCTCAAAATTAGAGGTTTTATTAAACATCGCCCAATAGTAGTCTTGATTGATTGTGGAAGTACACATAATTTCATCCATCAAAAAGTCGCGGAAGCAGTGCATTTTTTTGTACGAGCAGTTTCTAACTTCCAAGTCCAAATTGCGGATGGGGGAACAATGAAATGTGAAGGCCGCTGTGAAAATGTCAAACTTCAAATGGGGGATTATCAGTTGAAGACCCACATGTTTTCCATACACATGGGAGGGTGCGACATTATCCTTGGTGCTGAATGGCTTCGCACTCTTGGGCCAATCACAATGGATTTCCAGGAGTTATATATGAGCTTTAAGCAGAACAACTCCACACATACCCTCCGTGGACTCTAGGCGGGAGCTCCCTCTATCATTAGCTCACATAGGATGGAAAAATTGCTAAAAAAGGGCCATCATGGAGTTATAGCTCAATTTAATGCCATCCAGGCCGTCGAACCCAATTCTCTGCTGATTCATCCTGAGATGCAACAGAATTTAAATAACCATATGCTAGTCTTTGACAAGCCTCATGAGCTTCCACCCTCGCAAGGGGAACATGATCATAGCATCACCTTGGTTCCACGGGCCCAACCACCAAATGTGCACCCATACAGATATCCGTTCACCCAAAAGAATGAAATAGAAAAAATAATCAAGGAACTTTTGGAAGCAGGTGTCATTTGTCCCAGCATTAGTCCTTA
The DNA here is from genome assembly GCA_031772625.1 of Pinus tabuliformis. Lineage (NCBI taxonomy): Eukaryota > Viridiplantae > Streptophyta > Pinopsida > Pinales > Pinaceae > Pinus > Pinus tabuliformis. The sequence continues at coordinate 346,316,077 of CM062817.1, forward strand.
TTCATCATCGGTGGTCATGGTGCTCAAGAAAGATGGGGAATGGCGGATGTGTCCAGACTTCAGGGCCCTCAATAAGTTGACAGTCAAAGATAAATTTCCCATCTCGGTTGTTGATGATTTGCTGGATGAACTCAATGGAGCTCAATTCTTCACTAAGTTGGATCTTCGCTCAGGATACCACCCAATTCGCATGAAGGAAGATGACATTCCAAAGACTGCTTTCAGAACTCATGAAGGCCATTATGAGTTCTTGGTCATGCCATTCGGTCTTTGTAATGCCCCATCTACTTTTCAGAGCCTTATGAACCACCTTCTCAAACCATATCTCAGGAAATTTGTCCTTGTCTTCTTCAATGACATCCTCATCTATAGTTGCACTTGGGCCGCACATCTTCAGCATGTAGATTTGCTCTTGCAACTGCTCTGCAAGCATAAATTATTTGTTAAGATGTCCAAATGTTGTTTTGGCATGACAGAAGTTGAGTATTTGGGCCACATTGTGGGGCGTGAAGGTGTCAAGGTGGACCCCAAAAAGATCCAGGCAATGCAGGATTGGCCTCAACCTAAGACCTTGAAGAGCCTGAGAGGATTTTTGGGTCTCACAGGCTATTATCGCAAATTTGTCCGCAATTATGGTCGCATTGCGAAGCCCCTCACTCAACTCCTCAAGAAAAATTCATTCTTCTGGAATGATGATGCACAACAGGCATTTACAGCTCTCAAAAATGCCATGTGTTCCACTCTAGTCTTAGCACTACCTGATTTCACCAAATCTTTTGTCATTGAATGTGATGCTTCGGGTACGGGTATTGGGGCGGTCTTAATGCAGGAAGGTCGACCCTTGGCCTTCACAAGCCAACAACTAAGTGGGAGGAATATGGGAAAATCTACCTATGAGAAGGAAATGATGGCCATCTTACATGCAGTAGATACCTGGCGACCTTACTTACTGGGGCGACGTTTTCAAATCCGCACAGACCATCACAGTCTTAAATATTTTTTGGAGCAACACCTATCCTCCCCACAACAAAATAAATGGCTCGCCAAAATGTTGGGATATGATTATGAGATCATTTACAAGAAAGGGCGCAAAAATAGTGTAGCAAATGCATTATCTCACCAATTTGCACCAATTTGAGGAGGAAAGTACCCTACTCGCAATTTCCCTTCCCATTCCAGAATGGATTGAAGAGGCTTGCAGGGAATGGTTTTCACATCCCTGGCTCTCCCAACTCATTACTCAATTGCAGGCTGATCCAAATTCCACTAAGGGCTACTCGTGGTAGGATGAGATTCTTCGCTACAAGGACAGAGTCGTAATATCACCAACATCCACCCTCAAAAGAGGCATTTTGGCAGAATTGCACTCATCCCCCATTGCAGGACATTCAAGCTTTCAGAAGACATATACTCGCACTAGAAGATCATTTTTTTGGACAGGCATGAAAAATGACATCCTTACTTTTGTAGCGGAATGCGATGTCTGTCAATGCCACAAAGGGGAGACAGTCAAAGCACCAGGCACATTACAACCATTGCCCATCCCGACATCTATATGGACGGAGGTTTCGATGGATTTCATTATAGGTCTTCCAAAGTCAGGAAACAAGTCAGTCATCATGGTGGTTGTGGACCGACTTTCTAAGTATGCTCATTTCTGCACCCTACCCCACCCATTTACGCCGACTTTGGTCGCTCAATCTTTCATGGATCAGATCTTCAAATTGCATGGCATGCCCACTTCTATTGTGTCTGATCGTGACCTGATCTTCACCAGTAATTTTTGGCAGGAACTCTTCAGGCTACAAGGCACCCAACTAAAACTCAGTACTTCCTATCATCCACAAATGGATGGTCAAACTGAAGCCGTCAACAAATGTCTGGAAACCTACCTTAGGTGTTTCACTTCAGAAAAGTAACATCTATGGGTACAGTGGTTGCCTCTATCTGAATGGTGGTATAACACCAACTATCATGCCACCACCAAAGTGACTCCCTATGAAGCAGTTTATGGTCAACTCCTTCCTTCCCCTACTTCTTATATCAAGGGGTGCTCCAAGGTGCAAGCAGTGGATCAACTCCTACAAAACCGCACAACCATGCTCGCCCATCTTAGAGAGAATCTTCATCAAGCTCAAAACCGCATGAAGCAACACGTAGATCAGCATCGCTCAGAGCGCCAATTTCAAGACGGGGATCAGATATTTTTGAGGTTGCAGCCATATAAGAAAACTTCACTCAAAGACAAGGGTTGTCATAAAATATCTCCAAAATTCTACAGACCATATCAAGTACTTCAGCACATTGGAGAAGTGGCCTACAAGCTAGCTTTACCACCCACTGCAAAAATCCATCCAGTTTTCCATGTCTCATGCCTCAAGAAAGTGATTGGGAACAATTGCAGAATTCAAACCAGTCTACCTGAATTGGATGAAGAAGGGTCAATTTGGCTCCAACCTGAACAGGTCCTAGACACACGAGAATGGCACCTGCGTGGTCACATGATTAGGAAAGTCCTCGTCAAGTGGAGAGACACCTCTCCGGAAGATGCAACCTGGGAACCAGCCATTATTCTTCAGCAGTTTCCGCAACTTCAGCCTTGAGGACAAGGCTATTCTTAAGGGGGAGGGCATGTTAGGGTCCCACCCTAACCCCCTTATTTGTGTAGTAGGATCGAGTCATAGTTATAGTTAAGTAAGGAGTCAATAAAGCCCATATTAATAATTGTAAGTGGTTAACTCGCAATTAATGACGGGACCACAGTTAGTTGCAAATGGGCCATGGTATTAGATAGATGGTATTAATAAGAACCATGGTATTGCATGTATGAGTCATATATAAAGGATAGAGACTCCCTGCGAGGAGAATTGTGTCTTATTTTGTTATCGATCTCTGCTCTATTGGAGGTTGCCCCCTCGAAGAGGCAAGTGAACATTTCTTTCTGAATAATAAAATACTTGCTGTTGTTTCTCACTATTCTATGTTCTGGGTATATTTCTTCGCATATTCTATATTCTGGTATCGTCTTGCAGGTTAAGAGCATAACAGATGACAAAGGGGGAGAGTGACTTAGTGTTGCCATCAAGTCCAAAGGGGGAGATTGTTGGCATTATGACTCAGATTTGGCACTATGACACAGGTGTTTTCCTTAATGGCAACTCACTCAGAAGATAGATCACAGTTCAGCAGGTTAACAGCGTAGAGTTACAGATCAGATTTCACAGAATGAGGAAAGTGAGGTATACGCAGGTTCACCTTGACAAAGTAGCGTATACACGCGGGTTAACAGACCAAAAGGAGCGTATACATACACACGCACTTTCACAGAATGAAAGGCGCGTATATATTGGAAAACTAAGTTTTGGTTCAAGGTATTTTGGGCCATGGTATTTTGATCCATGGTATTGGTCCAAGATATATGGTTCGAGGTATTGACCCTAGGTATTGGTCCTAAGTGGTTTTGGTCCATGGTATTGAGTAAGGCCTAAGACTATAAAAGGAGGAGAAGATCCTTAGGCAAAGGCACTCAAGTATTGAATATCTGATGAAGAGCAAGATCTAGTATACAGGTTATTGGGTTATGGTGCATAGCTGGATTTGAACCAAGGATGAACCTTAGCGCTTGATGAAGGATAAGATCTAATGTTGGGTCAAGATATTAAGGCTTGAAGTGAATTATCTTTATGTGGTTTGATCATTTATCTGAATAACTGATGCATGTTGTAGTCTGTAAATATGATGATCTAGGTATAACTGAAGTCTGGAATTGTTGTAATGTTTAAATCATCATTTACAGATCTGTACATAGGTTCGCTTTAGAAAAGGCACGTATACATGTTGGTTCTACATATCAAAACAACATATACATCTTAAATTTGATTTGCAGATCTGTACGCAGGTTCTCCTTGAGAAAAGAGCGTATGCACGTAGGTTTGACACATGGAAGTAGCGTATACCTTATAAAATATGTTTTAGTTGCTTCTGTTTGCTGTTGCAGTGTTCTAGGTTCTGACTTGGGTTCTGGTTACTGTATTCTGGTTACAACATTCTGAAAGATCAGATTGAAGGGTTGTCAAAGTGATTGATTGATTCAATTGTAGTTGGTGCAAAATAGATTGGTTGATGCAGATATATTTGATGATTGAATGATGTTATTGATGGATCCAGTCTAAAAATTTATGAAATGTGGTCCCTGGAAGAAAAGAGAAGGTTGTAGCCTTCTGTAGGCTGGCACCTACATACTAGTAAACATATTAGCTAGTACAAGAGCTAGGGGGTTGTATCTCCCTTTTAAGAGAAGCTGGAGAACGAGAGAAGGTTGTAGCTTTCTGTAGGTAGAAGCCTGCGTACTGGAATAAGACTGCACCCGTACAAAAATTGTAAAAAGAAGATAGAGACAATTGCAGCAGGTGGTTTTCACCCACATTGGGTTTCCACCTTATATCTTGTGTTCATGTGTGTGTTTGTCTGTTCTATTTTTACTGCACCTGGTTACTGTTTATATGGTTTTGATGCACTGATTAAAGATCAACATATGATGAATTAACTGAATCATAAGTTTGCTGGATATACGCTAGTTTCCTTAAACAGTGTTGTGTATACACGCAAGTTCCATTAACTGAAGTAGCATATATGAATCTGATTATGGAAATGAAAATTTATTGACTTGCTAATACTGATTCACCCCCCCCCCCCCCTCCCCCTCAGTATTATTTCCAACAATAACAACCTAAAGGGTGGAGGATGGAGGGAAGGAAATGTGTTCAGGCTTACAATAGTCTCACACTTGTGTCAATATCTATCTAGCACATGTTGCTCTAACTAGCTAGCTAAATCATTTTTTTCCAATTATACCACTGTCAAAATATTATACACATATTATATCCAAGCTATAACATGCAAGGTAATGATGAGAAATATCACCGTAGGTCCTCGTGGGCACTAGCGCACAAAAAATGTAATTGCACAAAGGAAATGACTAAAGTTAGTGTGTGTTGATAATGAGATTAAATAAAGAGCATCTTTCACTGGAGTGACCTTCAGATTCTGGGATATTCTGCAATCAACATAAAGAAGGGGGTTTGTTTTAGAATTTTAGCTATCTCCTTTTAAAAAATTTAAATTAATTTGGAGCCATTTTCCTCGAGCCATTGATTCTAGCACAACCACATTTGCCAATGTGATTGATAAATGCCGATAGACGTATATGAAACATATATACAACCACATTTTCCAATGTGGTTGATATACGTTGATAGGCTTATATCAACCACATTAATAATTATTATGGGTATTTAGGATTATTAATAACTATATAAATATTAACAACTAGATTATTTATATATATTATTATATAAATATTATATTAATATTAGAATAATAATATAATTCCTAATATATATTAATTAATAATAAGAATAGCTCATAATAATATTAGATTATCATTATATTATTTAAATAATATAATAATATAAAATTATAAAAAAAATAATAACAATTATATTGTATAATAATAATAATGATAATAATATTTGATTATAATATTATAATAATATACAAATATAATTATTATAATAATAATAATATAATCAATATTATTATTATAATAATAATATAATCAATATTATTATAATAAGAACAATAAAGACCAATTATTTATTATTTATGATAATTAATAACTATACAAATAATAACAACTATATTCTTATATAATTATATATTTATGATTATTATATTAATATTTCTTTTGCTAAAGTAAGCGTAGGTCCTTCTATTCCAATTAAAAGAAAAAGTTACATAATGTACATAATGAGGAGTAGTTGCCCAAACAAATGCCGAGCCTCACAAAGCCTTTGTAACCGGTCTGTGGGCCCACAAACCGAGACTAGGGCCACCGTAGAACCACCATAGAACCACCGAACTACAAGACCGTTCGATCAAGCCCCAAAGATCTAACGGTCAAGATGTTATTTCGGGTTTCCTTCATGCTCACACGTTAACAACTAACACGGACTCGAAAAGAAGAGTGAACCACCTTTAGAAACCATTTCGTGTCCGATTGGGGAGATAACCTCCGGGCAGTTTAACCGCCTGAAATACACCAGATGCAGACGATCTCGGAAGGACTTTCCAACAAGCACAGAACTTAACTGCACCTTCGGACCCAAAGCTTGATAGAGACACCGCCTAATTGCATTTCAGGTCCGTTATGAAGGCTAACCATCTAGCTGTTTGCCACGTGAAATACATTGGATTTCTACAATTTCATTGACCTGCCCACTCTTTAATTAAGTGCTCGACACAAAACATTAAAAGGAAACATTTAATGTATTTATGATACATTCGAAGACTTGTCCTATATTTAGTTTCCCGCCCGAAAAACTTAGGAATATAGTGTTCCGTGTCCAATTTCCCACCCGATAACCAGAGTAAAACTTTAGATCGGTCCTTGACCTCCTGCTCATACTTCTTCCCCATGTCAACCAAAAGTCCTCTGTTTTCATCATACTTCATCCTGCTTATTTCCTCTGCTCTGATAGAACTCCCTGTCTAAGGTTGCCTGTTTGTGACACTCATCCCGCAATCGACCTTGTGGAGTCTCTATCCATTCATATATTTTATTGCTTTTGGCATAGAGTACGCCTTCATTAGCCATAATATCCGCTAACATGTTGGCTGTTCTTCGCACATGAATGAAACTAAGGGTTCTCATGGTGCGCAGGTGGGATTGAATAAGTTGATAGACTTGCAGTAACCTCCAGTGTTTTGATACTTTGTCTGGTGCTGAGCCATTGCATATTTTCTTGACTGAATTGATTATCAGTTCAGAATCAGCTTCAATTATGGTATTATGTAAATTTGAGTCCCTTAAGATTTCTAGGCATTGCTCAAGGGCCATGAGCTCTGCCATATTATTAGTGGCTTTACCCAAATGACTGTGAAAGATGGCTTTTATTAAACCCTTTTCATCTCTTATTACTCCTCCATAACCAACAATGCTAGGGTTTCCTTTTGAGGCCCCATCTATATTGCATTTCATAAAACCATGGGGGGGGGGGGTTTGCTAGAAGTCCTTCTCAGCTATTATATGCCTTACATTCTTGATTATTCCCTAGGGGAAGAGCCCCTGAAGGCCCAAATGTAGAAGTATCTACACATCCTGATCATGAGGTTGGTTCTCGGGGGGGTTTTTATAAGGATTCCTACAGTCTCTTTGAGTTGTCTTATAATCTAAGCCATAATGCTCTGGGCAGAATCAATCCTGTTCTTGAAGATTCTATTGTTGCGTTCTTTACAGACATCCCAGATTATAAAGACAGGAACCCGCTCCCAAGCTTTGTTGATTATTTCATTTGCAGAGAAATTTCTCCTCCAATTCCTCAATATGCTATTGATGCTACCAATGTCCCTATCAGAATGTCTGAAAATTGAAGTCACCCAATTCCACAAGGTGGAGGTGAATGGGTATAGGTTGAGAAGGTGTTCCATAGTTTCTTCTTGTAATTTGCAAAGCTGGAATCTTGATGGACCAATTACACCTCTCTTCTGTAGGTTTTCCCAAGTTATAATTTTTTTATGTTGCACCAACCACATGAACAGTTTGATTTTCATCCAGTTTTGATTCTGCCATAGGTCCTTCCATATCATGTCAGGGTTTGGAAAGTCAATCCCAAGGGCTATTCGCTTGGCCTCTTTAAGGTTAAAGTTGCCTTCATTGTTTTTTCCCCATCTCAGTTGGTCTGAAGATGTTGAATTTAGAATCTTTCTCTGTTCCAAGATGACTGTGAGAGCTTCTGCCTGGGCCTTCAACGGAGAGTCCTCACTGTAAATCAGGTTCTTCCATACTCTCCATTTTCCCTCGTTTCTATCCTGCTCCCAGAAGTCATTTACCCTGTGTAACCCTTTGTCATCAGTATCCTTCTTAAGATTGTCAAAATCTTCTCTCAACAGTTTTGGTTCCTGTTGCCAATTATCTTCCCAAAACCAAGCAAGGTTTCCATCTCTGATTTCCTAGAAACTGTGTTTTTGAACAATAGCTCTATTCTCCCAAGCTTTGTTCCAGATGTGGGAGCCTTTGATGATTCCAGACATTCTGATGTGCTCCCTTTCTTGCCAATTGTTTGCATATTTCTGTTTCCATACCTTGGCCCAAGGGGTAGCTGATTCCTTTAGCCATCTCCACCATAGTTTTGCCCCCAAAACTTTGTTTAGGGTTTCAGGGTCATCAAGTCCCAAACCTCCATGTGTCTTAGGTTTACAGATCTTTTCCCAGGCTACCAAAGCCCATTTCTTTTTCTCTTCCCCTTTGCCCCAAAGAAAATCTCTTTGAATATTTCTAATGTGTTGCATAACTCCTTTAGGAGCTGGAAGTGCTGAAAACATGAAAATGGGAATAGTTTGTAGGATGGCTTTTGTAAGAACTAGTCTTCCTGCCAAATTCAAAGACCTGTTTGTCCATTTCCGGATTCTGTCCTAGAATCTATTAATAATAGGCTCCCAAACTATCTTGCTTAGAGGTTTGTCTATTAGAGGAACTCCCAAATATTTGGAGGATAGCATTTCTCTTTGAAAACCTAGAATTCTGGTGAGGTTTCTTTGAATAGCAATATCAGTATTAAAAAATAAAATCTTTGATTTGGTAAGGCTTACCTCAATACCCGCAGCCATAGCAAAGTCTTTTAGGATTTGTTTGAAGGCATGAGCTTCTTTGACTGTAGGTATACTCTGCCGCATGGTGTCGTCCACAAGTTGTTGATGAGTCAAAGCATCCCCATTCAGAGTGAGTTTGAGACCCTGAATTTTGTCTTCTACTTTGGTAGCTTTGATCGCATTGCCTAGCCCTTCCATCATGAGAATAAAGAGGAAGGGTGAGAGCGGATCTCCTTGTCTGAGTCCTCTTGAAGGCTTAAAGGTTTTGGATGGTGAGCCATTCAACAATATTGAAAAGCATGAGGTGGTAACAAGGGCCATTACCCATCTTATCCAGTTATGGTCAAAGCCATATGCTTTTAGAACTTCCCTGATGTATGCCCAACTTAGCTTATCATAAGCCTTTTCTAGATCAAATTGTATGATCATACCTGTCTGCTTATTGCTCTTCAGTGAGTGGACCACTTTGTGAGCTTGAATGATATTGTTTAGAATTTGCCTACCTTCCACATATCCAGTTTGATCCTTAGACACTAGAGTTGGAAGAAGGGGCTTAAGTTTGTTTGCAAATATTTTGGAAATAATTTTGTACACCACATTGCATAATGCTATGGGTATAAATCTATCTGGTGTGATAACATTTTCCTTCTTTGGAATCAAGGCTATGAAAGAGGTGTTGAGCGCCTTCAGAACAATTTTGTTTTTCCTTAAGTCCTCCACCACCTCCAGGATATCTTGCTTGACTATGTTCCAGCATGCTCTGAAGAAGTCAACATTGAAACCATTCAGGCCTGGACCTTTCCCATTTTTCATCTCTTTGATGACTTCGCTAACCTCCTCTTCATTCACTGGCCTGTTAAGATTATAATTGTCTTCTCTTGTCACAAGCTTAGGAATGTGCTTAGTGAAGTCATTGATGAATTGTGATTTGTCTATGAGAGGCTCCTCTACTATGCCTCGAAAATGTTGAACCAGAGCAGATTCTATTTCTTTGTGGGTATTGAGTTGTTTTCCTTGCGTATCTTTCAGTTTTAAAATCCTGTTATGAGACCTATGATCCATAGTAGACTTGTGAAAAAACTTTGTATTCCTTTCTCCTTCCTTTAACCATTGAACCCTCGATTTCTATTTCCAGAAGATTTCCTCTTGCTTACATAAGCCTTCCCAATCCTGTTGAAGCGAGTCAGCTTGTTTCTTACCCTCCTCGGTCAATCCCTTTGAGATGAGCCCCTAGTTAATTTCCTGTAGCTTCCCCTCAACTACTTTTTTGGCTTCGAAGATATTGCAAAACTCATTCTTATTCCAATCTTTAAGCCTGAGTTTGATGTTTTTCAGTCTCTACTGCAGAAGGAACATTTTAGTACTCTAGACATTCAAATCTTCTTTCCACCATTTTTCAATATTGCTGATGAATTCAAGATGGGTAAGCCAAATGTTTTCAAACCTGAAAGGTCTGTTTCTTGGCGTTCCTATAAAGGACGCTTCTAATTGAATAGGCCAGTGATCTGAGCCTCCAAAAGGGAGGATCATAGCTGACAAGTCAAGGCCTGAGAGGATAAGGTCCTCAGAGATAATGAATCTATCTAGTTTAGAGGCCACTTGAGAAGACCCTCCCCTTTTATTATTCCAGGTGAAGATACCATTATAGGTTTTTGTATCTACTAGCCTCATGTTGGTTATGAAGTTCTGAAAAGCTATGGAATCTTTGCCTAGAGATCTAGTCCCAACTTTTTTTTCCAAGAGAGATCTAATCATATTAAAGTCCCCTTCCAGAATCCAGGGGATGCCCAGATGTCTCTCTCTTAACTCCTCCAGAGAGGTTAGAAGCCTGAATTTGTCTTCAAGCTTTTGTGGACCATAAAAATTTGTGATTAGATAAACTTCCTTGTCCCCCAAAGGTTGGATGACCACTGAGAGGTAGTTCCTGGATGCTTCAACATCTAGGATTCCAAGTTTCTGAGGGTTCCATAGTGTGAGAATTCCTCCTGCTACGTTGTCTGCTTCAACTTATATTCATACTTAATACGCCACTTGCTATGTATCTCTCTTATTTTGTCTACAGAACATTTTGTTTCCTGGATAAATACCAAATCTGGTTTTTCTTCCTTCATTCTATTGCTGAGATTTTGTTGTTTCCTTTTACTTCCTAGACCCCTAATATTCCATGTTGTAAGCTTCATTAAGAAAGATTTGTAAATGAGTAACTAGTTAGGTCTTTCATCTTACCTGAGTTGATCATGAGTTTTCCACATTCAATCAACAACTCATTCTGTTTTTTTCTTCCTCTTTTCCTTCCTGGGTTCTTGGGAGCTTGTCCCTCTGTTGCCTCCATAGTTTTAACCCCTCTATTATCCTAACTATCATGGTTTCTTTTGACCCCAGAACCCTTTGCCTGAGTTCTCCAGAGGAAGAGTTGTTGTACTCTGTTAAATTCATCTTGAGGTAGCGAATCCACTCCTTTGGTAGTTCCTTCCTCCAGGAACTTTTCTAGATCGAGATGCTCCCTTTCCAGTATGTCCTGTAGTTCATGCTCCTCCGTTCCCACTTCGCTTGGGGTCATCTCTTGGTCCCTATCAAGTTCCATAGTGCTGGGCTGATCCTCCTTTTGTTGGCTTTTATCAAGTCTATCCTCCATGTTGTCATCCTTTTCCTTCTCTATAGGATTGTCCTTCATTACTTGATTCGCTCTTTCATCCCCCTCTTCTTCTTCTAATATCTTGAACCTATTATGACTAGGCTGCTTTTCCTCATAGATTTTTTTTTGGTTCTTTCTCCCTCCTTTTCCTCTGCCTCCCACTTTGGTAAAGCTTTCAGTCTCTTTACCTGAGGTTGCTTTGATACTGCTCTCCATTTTATTTAAAGGGCAGTCTCTGAAGAGGTGCCCGTGTTCATGGCATTTGTGACATCTAAAGGGTACATGCTCATAGTCCACTGCCTGCACCCATTCTTCATCATATACTTCTAGAATTATTTCATCCGACAAAGCCCCAGAAATGTCCATTTCCACGCATATTATGGCAAAGGAAGTATATTTTTCGCGCAATGTGGCCTCTGATATTTTTATAAAATGCCCTAGTTTATTACCTATGGCTTTTAATGATTCTAGCAGCCAATAATCTAGAGGTAGGGAATATAGTCTTATCCATACCGGCACCGATGTAAATGTTTCTCGCTCCGGGACAAAGTTCATCACCCATGGCCGCATATAGAGGCCTGCAGCCGCATAGAAGTAAGGTCCTCCTTCAAACACCCTGTCTTTATCCTCTAGGTTTGTAAACACAACTGTGAAGAAACCCTTGGATCCAAGGTGCAGATCTATTTCTCCCTTAGGTTTCCAATGGTTCTTTATCCATGCGTGTAGAGCCTTCTCCATTGGCCATAACCCCATGAATTTGCATATCACTGCATAAGTCGCCATGTGCTCCCTATGCGCTTGTAGCGCTGGATCACTTAACACCACTTGGGGTGTGATGGATGCCCTAGGTTTACATGGTCCTGTTCGAATTCTGGGGTCAGCTTTCTGACTGTCTACTCCTATACGTTTCTCTCTTCTGACTTCCTCCTGCGTTTCTGCCAGCCTCTATGCTCTGTTGTTTTCCTGTTTTCCTCTTTCTGTACACCTGGTTTCCACTTCCATGGGATTCTTGAAGTGGTTTGAGACTACATGACTGTAGGAGGGAGTGGAACTCCCCCCTTCTTGCCCCTCCATGGTGCCCAACACTGAAATCCTGTTGCAAACCCTAGTTCTGCATGTTTTTTCTCCTCAAGGTCTCCGTCGTTTAATTATGACATCCTATCATCTGCAACTAAACTCGATTATTATATTAATATTATTATAATAATATAAACTCATAATAATATTAGTATTATTAATTATTATTATTATTATTATTATTCTTAGGCTTTAGTATTTTTAATATTTATCTTAGGGTTTGTATACATACGGTTAATTATTATCAGTATTTAGGATTATTAATAACTATATAAATATTAACAACCAGATATATATATATATATATATATATTATAAATATTATATTAATATTATAATAATTATATAAACTCCTAATATATATTAATTAATAATAAGAATAGCTCATAATAATATTAGAGAGGAATAGAAGAATAGAGAGGAATGAGATGGATCGTTGAATCCATTTGAAGAACCAAGTAATGTTTTGGAGGGACATTAATTAAAGAACCTACAGAGTTAAGCTTAGGAGGGAGTCGCATCGCATAATGGCGGAAGGATGAGGAAACCCAAAATAAACCAAACCATAGAGAAATCGTTCAAGAGTGGCATAAAAACCAAGCGAAGAGAAGTGAAGCGCTAATGCTCATCAACCGTTGGATCTTTACGATCAATGGTCAGGATGAGATCGCAAGAGTGGAGCGGAGTTTAATATCGCATCGGAGGAAAGCAGTGGGAACAAAGAACCCCGGCCCCAAGCCTGAGCGATTGCGATAATGCGATGAAGCATGGACTGTTGGATCACATAGTTGATCAATGATGGAGATCTAATCACTGATCGCATATCGGGTAAGTTAAGTGACAACGGTATGCAAAGCCGTCATGTGAAGTTGCAATGGGCTGATTAAGCGATAGCCGATAATGATAGATCGGAGATCGAAGTGATCAAAGACCGAGATGAAAAGGAGTAGCGCACGGAAAGGCTTTAGGGAGCAGACCCGACAAAGTTATAGATGCGGGTTTATAATATTTGAGTTTACAAACCCGACGTTATCGCAAATCGAAAGTGGAAGGGTTCATGAGTAGTATGACCGTGAAGGAGCGATTGCGATTAGCAATAAAGCTAAGCCTCAAAAACTGTGCAAAGGCTTTGGAAAAGGCGGAAAAGGTGAGTTCACATATGTTTATGTGTATTCTTTTATAAATGGATTAAAGCGCGATAGAGGGTTTTGTGGTTAAGTCCGGGATAATCAAAGCTATAGTGTGGGAATTGGTTATATGTGCGGCATAAGGATTAACAAAGGTTTATAAGGGTGAATGAGTCCCGATATCAAAGTTAAAGAAGGTTATGTTGAGTTATAGAGGAGAAGAATAGAGAGGAATGAGATGGATCGTTGAATCCATTTGAAGAACCAAGTAATGTTTTGGAGGGACATTAATTAAAGAACCTGCAGAGTTAAGCTCAGGAGGGAGTCGCATCGCATAATGGCGGAAGGACGAGGAAACCCAAAATAAACCAAACCACAGAGAAATCGTTGAAGAGTGGCATAAAAACCAAGCGAAGAGAAGTGAAGCGCTAATGCTCAACAACCGTTGGATCTTTACGATCAACGGTCAGGATGAGATCGCAAGAGCGAGCGAATTTTAATATCGCATCAGAGGAAAGTAGTGGGAACAAAGAACCCCGACCCCAAGCCTGAGTGATTGCGATAATGTGATGAAGCGTGGATCATTGGATCACATAGTTGATCAACAACGGAGATCTAATCGCCGATCACATATGGGTAAGTTAAGTGACAGCGGTAATGGAATGCCGACATGTGAAGTTGCGATGGGCCAATTAAGTGATAGATGATAGCGATAGATAGGAGATCGGAGCGATCGAAGATCAGGATGTAAAGGAGCAGCGTGTGGAAAGGCTTCAGGGAGCGGACTCGACAAAGTTATAGATGCGGGTTTATAATATTTGAGTTTACAAACCCGACGTTATCGCAAATCGGAAGTGGAAGGGTTCATGAGTAGTATGACTGCGAAGGAGTGATTGCGATTAGCAATAAAGCTAAGCCTCAGAAACTGTGCAAAGGCGGAAAAGGTGAGTTCACATATGTTTATGTGTATTCTTTTATAAATGGATTAAAGTGTGATAGAGGGTTTTGTGGTTAAGTCCGGGATAATCAAAGCTATAGTGTGGGAATTGGTTATATGTGCGGCATAAGGATTAACAAAGGTTTATAAGGGTGAATGAGTCCCGATATCAAAGTTAAAGAAGGTTATGTTGAGTTATAAGTCCCGATAGAAAGGGAATGAAGGGTTAGATTATAATTGGGGCTTAATAAAGCATTCCGCATAGGGATTTATGAAATGGGCCTTAAACCATTAAGTATTGAAGATTTAACTCCTTAGAGAGTTAAAAAATTCCTGGGGATAATAGAATTTGTGCATGATCTGTGTACACTGTGTGTATTCACCCGTTTCCTGCGTCAAATAACTATATAAATATTATCAAACACATTTAAGATTATTAATAACTATATAAATAACTATATAGATTATTAATAACTATATAAATATTAACAACCAGATTATTTATATATATTATTATATAAATATTATATTAATAATATAAACTCCTAATATATATTAATTAATAATAAGAATACACAAGAGAAACATAAAGATGACCATGATTGATATTATAAACCCAAGTTAATAATAAACCCAAAGGATTAATACTAAAACCCCAAGGGATTATGAACCAAAGAAAATAATGTTAAACCCAAGGGACTAATATTATAAACCCAACATTGGTAAACCCTAATATAAATATTAGAAAGGCCAAAATAAACATGGTTTATTTTCATGGTGATAGAATCCTTGTCACAATGTGACATTCAACCATGGTTGGCCATGGTTGCCTATGATTGACAATGGTTGACCATGATCAATATTATAAACCTAAGCGAATAATAAACCCAAGGCATTGATATTATAAACCCCAAGGAATAATAAAACTAAGGTATTAATACGAAAACCCCAAGGGATTATGAACCCAAGGGAATAATATTAAACCCATGGGACTAATATTATAAACCCAACATTGTTAAACCCAAATATAAACACTACAAACACTAAAATAAACATGGTTTATTTTCATGGTGAGTCAATCTTTGTCAAAATGCGACATTCAACCAAGGGACTAATATTATAAAACCAACATTGGTAAACCCAAATATAAATACTACAAATACTAAAATAAACATGGTTTATTTTGACGGTGAGACAATTCTTGTCACAATGCGACATTCAACCATGGTTGACGATGTTTGGCTATGATTGACAATGGTTTACCATGATTTATATTATCAACCAAAGGGAATAATAAACCTAAGGGATTGATATTATAAACCCAAATGAATAATAAACCCAAGGGATAAATACTAAAACCCAAGGGATTATGAAGCCAAGGGAATAATATTAAACCCATGGGACTAATATTATAAACTTCACATCGAGTAAAGGCAAATATCAATACTACAAACACTAAAATAAACATAGTTTATTTTAATGGTGAGACAATCCTTGTCACAATGCGACATTCAAACATGGTGGCTACGATTTATATTATAAACCTAAGGGAATAAAAAAACCCAAATTTTGATATTATAAACCCAAATGAATAATAAACCGAAGGGAGTAATACTAAAACCCCAAGGGAATATGAACCCAAGGGAACAATATTAAGCCCAAGGGACTAATATTATAAACCCAATATTCGTAAACCCAAATATAAATATTACAAACACTAAAATAAAAATGTTTTAGTTTCATGGTGAGATAATCTTTGTCAAAATGTGACATTCAAGCATGGTGTTATCACCTAGATTGACCTTAGGCTGAAGGGAGGCAATTCCAGGGTAACCACAAACCACGCTTAACCTAGTAGCTAGCCCTACTAGGTCGGGAGAGGGCTCTCTCCTTATGGATCTCAGTCAAGATGACTGGATCAGGAATAAGATTTTATGCTAGGTATAGTAGCTCAAGGGTTTTGACTGAATTTGTTGGTATTTTTTGCCAGATCAGGAGGAGCTGGGAAATTTGGGTCTGGGAAACTAAGTTAAAATTGCAAGGGATTATATGGGGAAAGGTAGGTATGATCTTCAGCACCTTAAAGCTTGATGGGGTGAAAGGCTAGATTGGTGAGGAGCTAAGAAGGGCCTGAGCAAGTCAAGAATCCTTCCTAAACAGATGAAAACATGAAATATTGGTGTTTTCCCAAGGCAGAGCATTAAAACCTAATGTATTCCACCTATCTGACTTGAAAACAACCAATCAGAAGCAATTATATGAAAGAGGCATACATAAATAACATGAGAACATATTAATAGAAGAAGAAACACATGCTAAAGGCCATACCACAGGAATCCCATAAAAATATCAGCAACTTTATTAGTTTCCTGCCAAAACTGCTACAAAATTATAAGTGTTGAGTACATGAGCATCCAGTTGAATCCAACCTCACCAAATGACCAAGAAAACACATAATATAGACATCTAAACTACTCATCCTGACCTTCAGGGGTTGAATCCATGAGAAGAGGGGCTGTTTCAACCATTTCCCAACAAAGAACTGGAATATAGGCAGTCAAACAACTTACCTCTAAAAGAGGGGAAACTGATTCATTTGCCTCAAAACCACCTCTAACTAATGAATCTACCCTCTAACACTATTTTACCATTACCTTTACATGCCATGTCATCGATTACATCAGTGAAATCATCAATGACAAGAGAGAAATCAAATTCATAGTCAAAACAGGCGAATTGTGGCTTCCTGAGCAAAATGGCCCTAAGCGCAGCGCCGCCTTCCATCTGATTTTTGAGGCCTTCCCCTTAGCCAAATTGAGCCCATGATAGCTCATTGGCAAGGTATTCAAGTCTAGTTTCTAGAAAACTTGGAATTTTTTAATTTGGAGCTCATTTTCCCCCTCAAAATTGGAATATCCCAAGGCTGCTTCTGTGTGTCTAAAAAGAGGTAGAAAGGTCATTTTTTGGTAGTTTTTGGACCTTTTGGTGAACCAGATTTGCTCCAAAAATTCTGAAAATTTCCAAGGTGCATGTCCTCATCATTATGAATCCAAAAATGTCAACTTTTTCTCCAATGGATACCCCAGGAAAAACAAATTTTCTGTGTTGTGAATTTCAAAATTTCAAAAATACAAAAACTTCTCAAAATTTGTCCAAATTTGGCATGGAGCACCACCATCAAGTGCTTTGGTTGGCCAAAGAGGCTTTAGCCAACATTTTGAGTCTATCTTGCTCTTTCTTGCCCTCTAAGGCTCTCCTCAACCTAGATTTCATCCTCTTCATTCTCATGTTGCAAATTTTGTTTCGTGTCCTGTAGTGATAGGCCATGTGCCTCATCATTTGGTTATCTCTGTTGGCCCTCTAAAATAATAGATGGTGATATTGTGAAAGTTACTCCAGCCAGTGTCACTTCATAGTTATGCAAGTGATCTGCAAAAAGTCTAGCAAGCTCATGATGAAACTAGACCCTCTCCACTAGTTCACAAAATTCATAACATCCAAGGTGCCAAAAACATGAAACTGCTAGTGTACAGGCTTGCAATTCTCTTAAATTATTGGGCTCTTCTCTTATAATTTTGCCTCCCTTATGAGGCTTTCTCTGCTACCTATGTCTCTCCACTGAACTATCACTTGCTGTCTCCTCATCATAATCAAAATCACTTCCTCTATCCATTGAACTAGCTATTTAGTTGCAAAAATGTTGACAATGTAGATGGGACAATGTAAATGGGATGATGGGTATGCTATAGGGTTGGTAAGTGAATATATGTAATTATAAACAGAGCATAGGCTATGAGAGTGAAGGGAGGGTTATGGAAATGAAAGATAGGTGATGAAAAGTAGATGAGTATGGAGGGAATGATGAATGAAAGGGTTTAGTTATGAAGCTAGACAGTGAAATGGACCAAGTGATTAGGGTTTTAATGGAAGAGGATTAGGATTTAATAATGAGAATGGAGGAGAGGTCTACAACATGAAGTTTGCAATCTAAACACTGTATAAGAGCAAGTATTTACTTACAAATACGAGATTGGAGTGAATTTGGGCGAAAATTTGAAGTTTGGAGTGATGGGATGGCTGTCTGCTCTAAGCGTAGTGCTCCTGCCCAGACGCGCAGCGCCATGCCCTAAGCGCAGTGCCCGTTCAAAAATACACTGGCAAAAACCTCCCTACGCGCAGCGCCTTGCCCTAAGCGCAACGCCTCCTTCCCTAAGCGCAACACCACTTCAGGACAACTTTTGACTACCTTCCCGATGTCCAAATTGGGCATGGGATAGCTCGTTGGAAATCTTGTCGAGTCTAATTTCCAGAACGTCTTGAATTTTTTAATTTTGAGTTCACTTGCCCTGTCAAAAGTCCAAGCTCCCAAGACAGGTCAAAATGTGCAAAATGACGCTGCCAAAATTCAAAGTGATGTTTCAGTCAATGTTTGGAGGTCTTCCTGAACTCCAAATTCAGCTCATGATAGCTCATTGAAAATATCTTTGTGTCTAGTTATCATTTGACTCATCAAGCAAGTCATTTGGTCAACCCGGGTAGGAGAAATATTGATTTTCCCAAGGTCACTCCAAAAGTGCATTAACTCTCTTGTAGCAACTGTATTTTTGACATTTCTCTAAAACCATGACACCTGTGTACAAACGGAAGGAGGTTTTTCTTCTTGGGTCTATGATGGACAAAAAACTCTCTCAATTTTGTCAAATTCATCTTTTCTTGCTCAGAAACACAGTTTGAAGAAAAATCGTCCCTTATGTGTGGTGAATGGCTTGTTCCTTGGAATGACTTCTTGACAAATGATGGAGACTTGATGTTTGATGATATGAAATGGCCTCATACCTTCTGATATCTCTCATGCCTCCTCTGCTCAGATATCTCTACTCCCATAGCCAACCCTAGCTCAGTGGGAGAGGAATTTAGGGTTTTAGTGCTTGTTTCTCTTTTGCTTTTGTAGGTGAATTGGTGCTCATGATGACTTGATTTTTGCAGTGGCAGGTGCTTGGCAACATCATTAGATGCTTAGGAGAAACTGGGAACCAATATTACATATGGAAACATAAAATTACATAAGAAATGAAGATAAAAACAAAATACTCTGTTTTCACCTCAAAACAAGTTTTGAGGTGAGAACTACATTAGGCTTTCGAAATAATAACTTATGACTTTGTTGATCATTATTGGCATCCTCATGTCTTTGTTGATCATTATTGGCACATAATCATCAAATTTTGACCATGGTGGGACCCTAAAACCTAATGATACCAAACCCTAAGATTTAGAAATGAACTGCAAAGTAAATATGAACCATGACTGAATTATATGGAAGAGGATCAACAAGTACAGATAATGAGGTTAAAACTGAAGTGATTACCACCATTAGTGGATCCATGACCTAATGGAATGCAAACTCATCAGTATGGGACTCCTAACATGAAAATGCAAAAGAGCAAATTTTGATCACTAATGGCAGTGTGAAAATGCTGACACTAACATTGGCTCCAATGGGGATGGTAGCTCCTTGGAGGTGCCAAGAACACCGTAGACCTAGTAGCCTTATCCATTGGGCATGGAGTAAGAAAAACTCAATCTAAAATACATGACTCAAAGACACCAACTGACTTTAAACTGACTCAATACTAAACATGACTAACAAACTGGAAAAGATGCTCAAAATGGATCTTATTCAATAAAACCTACTCTAATTGTTCCATTCACACCTAATTAGGCAAAATGAAACAACCAATGCAACCAAGTAAGCATTCTGGCTGCTATTTGAATTCTCTGCAAGCGCTTGCTTATGAACAACAATAGAGAACTACTGAAAGGCAACTCCCATGAAAAATTGTAAACAGATCCAAAATTTTCCCAAATTAAATAATATGGAATCTCTATCTGATTCCAAAAACACTGCATAAGGATCTTGAAATTCATGTGCACTGGGACTTAGATCATCCGATTGATTACTTTGCTTCTCCTCATACCATGAATGCAAACTTTCATCTGAGCTTTGCGACGAGACTCCTGCTGAAAATGACAAAGAAACCGGTTGCCAGATCAAGTTTGTATCAATACTTTTTTCAAGCTCACAGTTAGCTAATGGGGAGGGACTTTGACTGTAGACATCATCCAACAGATCAGCTATTGGATCGTGAAAAACTTGAAAAGACTGTTGCGACCCATTTTCTATTGGTTCCAATGAGATTGCATGATTTTCTACAGGCTTCTCATTTGAAGATATACTATGCGAAATTCCCTTCAAAAACTGAAATGATTCAAAACATAATGGTACAGAATCAACTTGCATCATTTGATCATATGTTCCAGCTTCCAAGCCTTCATTTGTAACTTGACAATCAATGGCATTCGGAGGTTGCAAATCTAGATATGAGAAGTCTTGAACAAGGATTTCATTGCCCTCTAGATGGTCAAGATCAAAACTTATCGACGGTTGATTTCTGATTGCACGAAAGTGGTCTCTGATGAACTGAAACAAAGTAAAACAAAAAGGCAAAGATCCTTCACTTACTTCAAAATTTTCTACACTTTCCTCCTCACTTGCATAGCTGATATGCAACGGCTGATCACTGTATTCGAGCTGTTGAAAGTGAACTTCCTCCTTCCACAAACCAGATGTTGATTTGTCTACAAGGCTAGCTTTTGTTTGGAGAACATAACCATCATCATACTGATAAAACTTAGGGAAATCATCAGTATAAAACACATCATCAAGCATACATGTCATATCAACAGATCTCTCTTCTCCAAGATTATCTATAAAACAATCATTATCAGATCTATGACAATTGGGATAAGAAGAAAATGTTTTTGATCAGCCACTTGTTCTTCTTCAATCAACGAGCCATGGTATTGAACATCATACTCATTCCTTGTGGTGATCTTTTGCATCATCTCTTCCACTACACTTACCAAAATGTCGAGCTTTACCTCTAAAGATGTCCATTCCTCTAGATCTATGCTCTTCATCTATTCTTCCTTCAACTTTGCCCTTCTGATCAGCAAATTAGCCTCTACATCTACTGCACTGTTTTGCATCTCTTCAAGTGTTGCAAGGTTCCTTTCCCTCAGCTGAAACTCCATTTTCAGATCAAAGGCATCTGGTTAGTGCAAAAGAGCGAATCCAGGAGGAGGTCTTATATTAATAGGCATCAAATAATAAACTTGGTTAAATCCGGCAGAAAATTGTTGTATTGTCTCCCCTAGCTGTCTTTTCAACTGGTTATACTCTTCTAGAATCAAGAAAGGGTTTTGTCTGACCACCCACTTGTCGAGGAAAACTTTGACGAACTGCTGGAAATCTGAGATCCTCGCATCAGGCAAGGTTTTGAACCAACTCTTGACTTTGCCTTGCAAAGAAAGATCAAAAAGCCTAATACTGACATCCTCTTCATCAGCTTCAAAAAGGTCAAGAAAAGACTCAAAATTCAGTACATGTCTCTCAGCAGTGATGTTGTCACATTCACCATCAAATCTTGGTAGATATAGGTAATGATTTTCAGGGAAAGCATGGAGTATAGGAGGTAAGATGAGTGGTTTGTATCGATCTGGAATTTTACAAGGTGTAGGAGTATATACAAAGGCTGTAGAATTATTCTTGATCTCTTGAGGCTCATCAGTTTGAAGACGGTCATCATAAGATTTGGAAGAAGGTTCTTGATCAAGATCAAAGGCATGTGAATATTTTGTACTCGCAATCTTCAAAGGGAAAAAATCAAATGCAGGTCTAGGATCCTTTCTCAAATATAGTATACTTTGTAAAGCCTTCTTGACATTCTCGAGAAAAGAGAAGAAATAATTTATAACAAAGAATATAATGTCTTGGATGAAATTCCAACTTGAATACCTAATATTTCCATATTGTCCTTTCATGTTTTTGCTGGTCGGGTTCATCCTCCAGTGGAGTCCTTGGATCTGATCTCGAAACTGATTTAGAGTCACCAGGTGAATGGTTTCAGCCTTTCGATGTCTGATCATTGTCCACCATCAACAATCAGATCTAAAATTGATACATTTTGATGAGGAACAGAAAACTACGTTCCCCAATATGGTCGCCACTATGTTATCACCTAGATTGACCTCAGGCTGAAGGGAGGCAATTACAAGGTAACCACAAACCACGCTTAACCTAGTAGCTAGCCCTACTAGGTTAGGAGAGGGCTCTCTCCTTATGGATCTCAGTCAAGATGACTGGATCAGGAGCAAGATTTTATGCTAGGTATAGTAGCTTAAGGGTTTTGATTGAATTTGTTAGTATTTTTTGCCAGATCAGGAGGAGCTAGGCAATTTGGGTCTGGGAAACTAAGTCAAAATTGCAGGGGATTCTATGGGGAAAGGTAGGTATGATCTTCAGCACTTAAAGCTTGATGGGGTGAAAGGCTATACTGGTGAGGAGCTAAGAAGGGCTTGAGCAAGTCAAGAATCCTTCCTAAACAGATGAAAACATAAAATACTGGTGTTTTCCCAAGGTAGAGCATTAAAACCTAATGTATTCCACCTATTCGACTTGAAAACAACCAATCGGAAGCAATTATATGAAAGAGGCATACATAAATAACATGAGAAAATATTAACAGAAGAAGAAACACATGCTAAAGGCCATACCACGGGAATTCCATAAAAATAGCTGCAACTTAATTAGTATCTTGCCAAAACTGCTACAAAATGATAAGTGTTTAGTACATGAGCATCCAGTTGAATCCAACCTCACCAAATGACCAAGAAAACACATAATATAGACATCTAAACTACTCATCCTGACCTTCAGGGGTCGAATCCGTGAGAAGAGGGTCTGTTTCAACCATTTCCCAATAAAGAACTGGAATATAGGCAGTCAAACAACTTGCCTCTAAAAGAGGGGAAACTGATTCATTTGCCTCAAAACCACCTCTAACTAATGAATCTACCCTCTAATACTATTTTACCATTACATTTACATGCCATGTCATCAATTACATCAGTGAAATCATCAATGAGGAGAGAGAAATCAAATTCATAGTCAAAACAGGCAAATTTTGGCTTCTTGAGCAAAATGGCCCTAAGAGCAGCGCCGCTTTCCACCTAATTTTGGAGGCCTTTCCCTTAGCCCAATTGAGCCCATGATAGCTCATTGGAAAGGTCTTCTAGTCTAGTTTCTAGAGCACCTAGAATTTTTGAATTTGTAGCTCATTTTCCCCTTCAAAACTGGAATCTCCCAAGGCTGCTTCTATGTGTCCAAAAAGAGGCAGAAAGGTCATTTTTTTGTAGTTTTTAGACCTTTTGGTGAACCATATCTACTCCAAAAATTCTGAAAATTTCCAGGGTGTATGCCCTCATCATTATGAATCCAAAAATGTCAACTTTTTCTCCAATGGATGCCCCAGGAAAAAGCGGCGCTGTGCTTCTGGAAAAAATTTCTATGTTGTGAATTTCAAAATTTCAAAAATACAAAAACTTCTCAAAATTTGCCCAAATTTGGCATGGAGCACCACCATCAAGTGCTTTGGTTGGCCAAAGAGGCTTCAACCAACATTTTGAGTCTATCTTGCTCTTTCTTGCCCTCTAAGGCTCTCCTCAACCTGTCTTTCATCCTCTTCATTCTCATGTTGCAAATTTTGTTCCGTATCTTGTAGTGATAGGCCATGTGCCTCATCATTTGGTTATTTCTCTTGGCCCTATGAAATAATAGATGATGATATTGTGAAAGTTACTCCAGCCAGTGTCACTTCATAGTTATGCAAGTGAGCCGCAAAAATTCTAGCAAGCTCATGATGAAACTGGACCCTCTCCACTAGTTCACAAAATTCATAACATCCAAGGTGCCTAAAACATGAAACTGCTAGTGGACAGGCTTGCAATTCTCTTAAATTATTGGGCTCTTCTCTTATGATTTTTCCTCCCTTATGAGGCTTTCTCTGCTGCCTATGTCTCTCCACTGAACTATCACTTGCTGTCTCCTCATCATAATCAAAATCACTTCCTCTATCCATTGAACTAGCTATTTAGTTGCACAAATGTTGACAGTGTAGATGGGACAATGTAAATGGGATGATGGGTATGCTCTAGGGTTTGTAAGTGAATATATGTAATTATAAACAGAGCATAGGCTATGAGAGTGAAGGGAGGGTTATGGAAATGAAAGATAGGTGATGAAAAGTTGATGAATAAGGAGGGAATGATGAATGAAAGGGTTTAGTTATGAAGATAGACAATGAAATGGACCAAGTGATTAGGGTTTTAATGGAAGAGGATTAGGGTTTAATAATGAGAATGGAGGAGAGGTCTACAACATGAAGTTTGCAATCTAAACACTGTATAAGAGCAGGTACTTACTTGCAAATACGAGATTGGAGGTAATTTGGGCGAAAATTTGAAGTTTGGAGTGATGGGATGGCTATTTGCTCTAAGCGCAGTGCTCCTGCCTAGATGTGAAATGCCATGCCCTAAGCGCAACTCCCGTTCAAAAATACACTGGCAAAAACCTCCCTACAAGCAGCGCCTTGCCCTAAATGCAGCGCCTCCTTCCCTAAGCGTAATGCCACTTCAAGATGACTTTTGACTGTGTTTCCGATGTCCAAATTGGGCGCGGGATAGCGCATTGGAAAGCTTGTCGAGTCTACTTTTCGGAACATCTTGAGTTTGTTAATTTGGAGTTCATTACACTGTCAAAAGTTCAATCTCCCAAGACTGGTAAAAATGTTTAGAATGAGGCTGCCAAAATGCAGAGTGTTGTTTCAGTCAATGTTTGGAGGTCTTCCTGAACTCCAAATTGAGCTCATGATAGCTCATTGAAAATCTCTTTGTGTCTAGTTATCATTTGACTCATCACGCAAGTCTTTTGGTTAACTCGAGTAGGTGAAATATTGATTTTCCCAAGGTCACTCCTGAAGTGCATTAACTCTCTTGTAGCAACTGTATTTTTGACATTTCTCTAAAACCATGACACCTGTGTACAAACTGAAGGAGGTTTTTCTTCTTGGGTCTATGATGGACAAAAACCTCTCTCACTTTTTTCAAATTCATCTTTTCTTGCTCAGAAACACAGTTTGAAGAAAAACCATCCCTTATGTGTGGTGAATGGCTTGTTCCTTGGAATGACTTCTTGACAAATGATGGAGACCTGATGTTTGATGATATGAAATGGCCTCATACCTTTTGATATCTCTCATGCCTCCTCTGCTCAGATATCTCTGCTCCCATAGCCAACCCTAGCTCAATGGGAGAGGGATTTAGGGTTTTAGTGCTTGTTTCTCTTTTTCTTTTGCAAGTGAATTGGTGCTCATGATGACTTGATTTTTGCAGTGGAAGGTGTTTGGCAACATCATTAGATGCTTAGGAGCAGCTGGGAACCAATATTACATATGGAAACATAAAATTACATAAGAAATGAAGATAAAAACAAAATACTATGTTTTCACCTCAAAACAAGTTTTGAGGTGAGAACTACATTAGGCTTTCGAAATAATAACATATGACTTTGCTGATCATTATTGGCATCCTCATGTCTTTGCTTATCATTATTGGCACGTAATCATCAAATTTTGACCATGGTGGGACCCTAAAACCTAATGAGACCAAACCCTAAGATTTAGAAATGAACTGCAGAGTAAATATGAACCATGACTGAACTATATGGAAGAGGATCAACAAGTACAAATAATGAGGTTAAAACTGAAGTGATTACCACCATTAGTGGATCCATGAACTAATGGAATGCAAACTCATCAGTATGGGACTCTTAACATTAAAATGCAAAAGAGCAGATTTTGATCACTAATGGCAGTGTGAAAATGCTGACACTAACATTGGCTCCAATGGGAATGGTAGATCCTTGGAGGTTCCAAGAACAACATAGACCTAGTAGCCTTATCCATTGGGCATGGAGTAAGAAAAACTCAATCTAAAATACATGATTGAATACTGATGACTCAAAGACACCAACTGAATTGAAACTGACTCAATACTAAACAGGACTAACAAACTGGAAAATATGCTCAAAATGGAGCTTATTCAATAAAACCTACTCTAACTGTTCCATTCATCACCTGATCAGGTGAAATGAAACAACCAATGCACCCAAGTAAGCATTCTGGCTGCTATTTGAATTCTCTGCAAGCGCTTGCCTCCAATCTCGTATTTTCAAGTAAGTACCTGCTCTTATACAATGTTTAGATTGCAAACTTCATGTTGTAGACCTCTCCTCCATTCTCATTATTAAACCCTAATCCTCTTCCATTAAAACCCTAATCACTTGGTCCATTTCACTGTCTAGCTTCATAACTAAACCCTTTCATTCATCATTCCCTCCATACTCATCTACTTTTCATCACCTATCTTTCATTTCCATAACCCTCCCTTCACTCTCATAGCCTATGCTCTGTTTATAACTACATATATTCACTTACAAACCCTAGAGCATACCCATCATCCCATTTACATTGTCCCATCTACACTGTCAACATTTGTGCAACTAAATAGCTAGTTCAATGGATAGAGGAAGTGATTTTGATTATGATGAGGAGACAACAAGTGATAGTTTAGTGGAGAGACATAGGCAGCAGAGAAAGCCTCATAAGGGAGGCAAAATCATAAGAGAAGAGCCCAATAATTTAAGAGAATTACAAGCCTGTCCACTAGCAGTTTCATGTTTTCAGCTGGTTATACTCTTCTAGAATCAAGAAAGGGTTCTGTTTGACCACCCACTTGTCGAGGAAAACTTTGATGAACTATTGGAAATCTGAGATGCTTGTATCGGGCAAGGTTTTGAACCAACTCTTGACTTTGCCTTGCAAAGAAAGAGCAAAAAGCCTAATACTTACATCCTCTTCATCAACTTCAAAAAGGTCAAGAAAAGGCTCAAAATTCAGTACATGTCTCTCAGCAGTGATGTTGTCACATTCACCATCAAATCTTGGTAGATATAGGTAATGATTTTCATGGAAAGCATGGAGTATAGGAGGTAAGATGAGTGGTTTGTATCGATCTGGAATTTTGCAAGGTGTAGGAGTATATACAAAGGTTATAGAATTATTCTTGATCTCTTGAGGCTCATCAGTTTGAAGACAGTCATCATAAGATTCGGAAGAACGTTCTTGATCAAGATCAAAGGCATGTGAACATTTTGTACTCGCTATCTGCAAAGGGAAAGAATCAAATGTAGGTCTAGGATCCTTTCTCAAATATAATATACTTTGTAAAGCCTTCTTGACATTCTTGGGAAAAGAGAAGAAATAATTTATAACAAAGAACATAATGTCTTGGATGACATTCCAACTTTAATACCTAATCTTTCCATATTGTCCTTTCATGTTTTTGCTGGTTGGGTTCATCCTCCAGTGGAGTCCTTGGATCTGATCTCGAAACTGATTTAGAGTCGCCAGGTGAATGATTTCAGCCTTTCGGTGTCTGATCATTGTCCACCATCAACAATCAAATCTAAACTTGATACATTTTGCTGAGGAACATAAAACTACGTTCCCCAGTATGGTCACCACTATGTTATCACCTAGATTGACCTCAGGCTAAAGCGAGGCAACTCCAAGGTAACCACAAACCACGCTTAACCTAGTAGTTAGCCCTACTAGGTCAGGAGAGGGATCTCTCCTTATGGATATCAGTCAAGATGACTGGATCAGGAACAATATTTTATGTTAGGTATAGTATCTCAAGGGTTTTGATTGAATTTGTTGGTATTTTTTACCAGATCAGGAGAAGCTGTGCAATTTGGGTCTGGGAAACTAGGTCAAAATTACAATGGATTCTATGGGGCAAGGTAGGTATGATCTTCAGCACCTTAAAGCTTTATGTGGTGAAAGGCTAGACTGGTGAGGAGCTAAGAAGGGCCTGAGCAAGTCAAGAATCCTTCCTAAACAGATGCAAACATGAAATACTGGTGTTTTCCCAAGGCAGAGCATTAAAACCTAATGTATTCCACCTATCCGACTTGAAAACAACCAATCAAAAGCAATTATATGAAATAGGCATACATAAATAACATGATAACATATTAACAAAATAAGAAACACATGCTAAAGGCCATACCAAAGGAATCCCATAAAAATAGTTGCAACTTTATTAGCTTCCTGCCAAAACTGCTACAAAATGATAAGTGTTCAATACATGAGCATCCAACTAAATCCAACCTCACCAAATGACCAAGAAAACACATAATATAGACATCTAAACTACTCATCCTAACCTTCAGGGGTCGAATCCATGAGAAGAGGAGTTGTTTCAACCATTTCCAAACAAAGAACTGGAATATAGGCAGCCAAACAACTTGCCTCTAAAAGAGGGGAAACTAATTCATTTGCCTCAAAACCATCTCTAACTAATGAATCTACCCTCTAACTCTGTTTTACCATTAAATTTACATGCCATGTCATCGATTACATCAGTGAAATCATCAATGAGGACAGAGAAATCAAATTCATAGTCAAAACAGGCGAATTGTGGCTTCCTGAGCAAAATGGCCCTAAGTGCAGCGCCACTGGTCCTAAGCGCACCACCGCTTTTCACCTAATTTTGGAGACTTTCCCCTTAGCCAAATTGAGCCCATGATACCTCATTTTTAAGGTATTCAAGTCTAGTTTCTGGAACACCTAGAATTTTTGAATTTGGAGCTCATTTCCCCCCTCAAAACTGGAATCTCCCAAGGCTACTTCTTTGTGTCCAAAAAGAGGTAGAAAGGTCATTTTTGGTAGTTTTTGGACCTTTTGGTGAACTATATCTGCTCCAAAACTTTTAAAAATTTCCAGGGTGCATGTCCTCATCATTATGAATCCAAAAATGTCAAATTTTTCTCCAATGGATGCCCCAGGAAAAAGCGCAGCGCCGGTGGCACTGCACTTCTGGAAAAATTTTCTATGTTGTGAATTTCAAAATTTCAAAAATATAAAAACTTCTCAATATTTGCCCAAATTTGGCATGGAGCACCACCATCAAGTTCTTTGGTTGGCCAAAGAGGCTTTAGCCAACATTTTGAGTCTATCTTGCTCTTTCTTGCCCTCTAAGGCTCTCCTCAACCAAGCTTTCATCCTCTTCATTCCCATGTTGCAAATTTTGTTCTGTGTCATGTAGTGATAGGCCATGTGCCTCATCATTTGGTTATCTCTATTGGCCCTCTAAAATAATATATCGTGATATTGTGAAAGTTACTCCAGCCAGTGTCGCTTCATAGTTATGCAAGTGAGTCGCAAAAAGTCTAGCAAGCTCATGATGAAACGAGACCCTCTCCACTAGTTCACAAAATTCATAACATCCAAGGTGCCTAAAACATGAAACTGCTAGTGGATAGGCTTGCAATTCTCTTAAATTATTGGGCTCTTCTCTTATGATTTTTCCTCCCTTATGAGGCTTCCTCTGCTGCCTATGTCTCTCCACTGAACTATCACTTGCTGTCTCCTCATCATAATCAAAATCACTTCCTCTATCCATTGAACTAGCTATTTAGTTGCACAAATGTTGACAGTGTAGACGGGACAATGTAAATGGGATGATGGGTATGATCTAGGGTTCGTAAGTGAATATATGTAATTATAGACAGAGCATAGGCTATGAGAGTGAAGGGAGGGTTATGGAAATGAAAGATAGGTGATGAAAAGTAGATGAGTATGGAGGGAATGATGAATGAAAGGGTTTAGTTATGAAGTTAGATAGTGAAATGGACCAAGTGATTAGGGTTTTAATGGAAGAGGATTAGGGTTTAGTAATGAGAATGGAGGAGAGGTCAACAACATGAAGTTTGCAATCTAAACACTGTATAAGAGCAGGTACTTACTTGCA
The DNA here is from genome assembly GCA_031772625.1 of Pinus tabuliformis. NCBI lineage: Eukaryota > Viridiplantae > Streptophyta > Pinopsida > Pinales > Pinaceae > Pinus > Pinus tabuliformis. The sequence goes on from CM062817.1 coordinate 346,346,276, forward strand.
AATACGAGATTGGAGGCAATTTGGGCAAAAATTTGAAGTTTGGAGTGATGGGATGGCTGTCTACTCTAAATGCAACACTCCTACCCAAACACGCAGTGCCATGCCCTAAGCGTAGTGCCCGTTCAAAAATACACTGGCAAAAAACTCGCTACGCGCAGCGCCTTGCCCTAAGCGTGGCGCCTCCTTCCCTAAGAGCAGCGCAACTTCAGGATGACTTTTGATTGCCTTCCTAATGTCCAAATTAGGCATGGGATAGCTCGTTGTAAAGATTGTCGAGTCTACTTTCCATAACATCTTGAATTTGTTAATTTGGAGTTCATTTTCCCTATCAAAAGTCCAATATACCAATACTAGTCAAAATGTGGAGAATGAGGGTACCAAAATGCAGAGTGTTGTTTCAGTCAATGTTTGGAGGTCTTTCTAAACTCCAAATTGAGTTCATGATAGCTCATTGAAAATCTCTTTGTGTCTAGTTATCATTTGACTCATCAAGCAAGTCATTTGGTTAGCCCGGCTAGGATAAATCTTGATTTTCCCAAGGTCGGTCCAGAAGTGCATTAACTCTCTTGTAGCAACTGTGTTTGTGACATTTCTCTAAAACCATGATACCTGTGTACAAACTAAAGGAGGTTTTTCTTATTGGGTCTATGATGGACACAAACCTCTCTTACTTTTGTCAAATTCATCTTTTCTTGCTCAGAAACACAGTTTGAAGAAAAACCGTCCCTTACGCGTGGTGAATGGCTTGTTCCTTGGAATGACTTCTTGACAAATGATGGAGACCTGATGTTTGATGATATGAAATGGCCTCATATCTTCTTATATCTCTCATGCCTCCTCTTCTTAGATATATCTGCTCCCATAGCCAACCCTAGCTCAGTGGGATAGGAATTTATGGTTTTAGTGCTTGTTTCTCTTTTGCTTTTGTAGGTGAATTGGTGCTCATGATGACTTGATTTTTGCAATGGCAGGTGCTTGGAAACATCATTAAATGCTTAGGAGCAGCTGGGAACCAATATTACATATGGAAATATAAAATTACATAAGAAATGAAGATAAAAACAAAATACTCTGTTTTCACCTCAAAACAACTACATTAGGCTTTCAAAATAATAACTTATGACTTTGCTAATCATTATTGGCACATAATCATCAAATTTTGACCATGGTGGGACCCTAAAACCTAATGAGACCAAACCCTAAGATTTAGAAATGAACTGTAGAGTAAATATGAACCATGACTGAACTATATGGAAGAGGATCAGTAAGTACAGATCATGAGGGAAAAACTGAAATGATTACCACCATCAGTGGATCCATGACCTAATGGAATGCAAACTCATCAGTATGGGACTCCTAACATGAAAATGCAAAAGAGCAGATTTTGATCACTGATGGCAATGTGAAAATGCTGACACTAACACATGGGACTAATATTATAAACCCAACATTGGTAAACCCAAATATAAATACTACAAACACTAAAATAAACATGGTTTATTTTGATGGTGAGACAATTCTTGTCACAATGCGACATTCAACCATGATTGACCATGTTTGGCTATGATTGACAATGGTTTACAATGATTGATATTATAAACCAAAGGGAATAATAAACCCAAGGGATTGATATTATAAACCCAAATGAACAATAAACCCAAGGGATTAATACTAAAACCCCAATGAACAATAAACCCAAGGGATTAATACTAAAACCCCAAGGGATTATGAACCCAATGGAATAATATTAAACCCAAGGGCCTAATACTATAGACCCAACAATCGTAAACCCAAATGTAAATATTACAAAGACCAAAATAAACATGATTTATTTTCATGGTGAGACAATATTTGTCAAAATGGGACATTCAACCACGGGATTAATATGGTAAACCCAAAAAATAAATATTACAAACACTAAAATAAACATGGTTTATTTTCATGGTCAGACAATCTTTGTCAAAATGAGACATTCAACCATGGGACTAATATTATAAACCCAAATATAAATACTATAAACACTAAAATAAACATGATTTATTTTGACGGTGAGACAATCCTTGTCACAATGTGAGAATCAACCATGGTTGACCATGATTGATATTATAAATCTAAGGGACTAATAAACCCAAGGGATTGATATTATAAACCCAAAGGAATAATAAAACTAAGGGATTAATACTAAAACCCCAAGGGATTATGAATCAAAGTGAATAATATTAAACCCATGGGACTAATATTATAAACCCAAATATAAATACTACGAACACTAAAATAAACATGGTTTATTTTGATGGTGAGACAATCCTTGTCACAATGCAACATTTAAACATGGTTGACCATGGTTGGCTATGATTGACAATGTTTGACCATGATTGATATTATAAACCTAAGGGAATAGTAAACCCAACTTATTTACATTATAAACCCAAATGAACAATAAACCCAAGGGATTAATACTAAAACCCCAAGGGATTATGAACCCAAGGGAATAATATTAAGTCCAAGGGATTGATATTAAAACCCTAAGGGATTATGAACCTAAGGGAATAATATTAAGCCCAAGGGACTAATATTATAAACCCAACATTTGTAAACCCAAATACAAATATTACAAAGACTAAAATAAACATGATTTATTCATGGTGAGACAATCCTTATGACAATGTGACATTCAACCATGGTTGACCATGATTGATATTATAAACATGAGGTAATAATAAACCCAAGGGATTGATATTATAAACCCAAATGAATAATAAACCCAAGGGATTAATACTAAAACCTCAAGGGATTATGAACCAAAGGGAATAATATTAAACCCAAGGAACTAATATTATAAACCCAAATATAAATATTACAAACACTAAAATAAACATCATTTATTTTCATGGTTAGAAAATCCTTGTGACAATGTGACATTCAAGCATGGTTGACCATGGTTGGCTATGATTGACAATGGTTTACCATGATCGATATTATAAACCTAAGGGAATAATAAACCCAAGGGATTAATATGAGAAACCGAAAGGAATAATAAAACGAAGGGATTAGTACTAAAACCCCAAGGGGTTATGAACCCAAGGGAATAATATTAAACCCAAGGGACTAATATTATAAACCCAACATATATAAACCATGGTTGACTTAGGAATAATAAACCTAAGCGATTGATATTATAAACCCAAGGGGTTAATACTAAAACCCCAAGGAATTGAACCAAAGAGAATACTATTAAACAAAAGGGACTAATAATATAAACCCAAGGGAATAATAAACCCAAGGGATTGATATAATAAACCCATGGGATTATTATTTATTTTCATGGTGAGACAATCCTTGTCACAATGTGACATTCAAGCATGGTTGGCTATGATTGACAATGGTTTACCATGATCGATATTATAAACCTAAGGGAATAATAAACCAAAGGGATTAATATGAGAAACCCAAAGGAATAATAAAACGAAGGGAATAATACAAAGACACCAAGGGAATAATATTAAATCCAAGGGACTAATATTATAAACATTAAAATAAACATGATCGACCATCATTGATTTACATATTGAGACAATTCCTATCACAATTCCATGTTGGGCCATGGTCGACATTATAATAAACCATGTTTGACTCGGGAATAATAAACCCAAGCGATTGATATTATAAACCCAAGGGATTAATACTAAAACCCCAAGGGATTATGAACCTAAGGCAATATTATTAAACAAAAGGGACTAATAATATAAACCCAAGGGAATAATGAACCCAAGGGATTGATATAATAAACCCAAAGGAATAATAAACCCAAGGGATTAACACTAAAACCTCAAGGGATTATGAACCCAAGGAATTATTAATATTAAAAAGTTGAAGAACAAAGAAAACCAATAATTTGATATTATAAACCATTGGGAATTAATAAACCCAAGGGAAAAATATTAGAAACCAAAGGGATCAAAAATGGCAAGGGATTAATAGGAATTAATTTTTTAAACCCAACGGATTGATCAACCCACGTGACTATGAATATTATAAACCTAATGGATCAATAAACCCTAGGGATTGTTAATATTATGAAAGTAGCACGTCAATAAATTGAAGGAATAAACATTGTAAATGTAAGGGATTAATATTAAACCTTAGGACTATTATTTAAACCTTAATATTGGGGATTAATAAAACAAAGGGAATAAATGATAAACTGAAGGAATTATTAATATTACAAACTTAAAGAACAAATAAACCTAATCATTTAATATTATAAACCTAAGGAAATAGTAAACCGAACCTAAGCCCTAAATCCATGGCATCAATATATAAACATAAATAATGCTATAACACAAAAAAATAATAAAAAACATAAACCAAAACCAATATAAGAACCACATTGCAAACCATAAAGCACTAAAACATGATAAATCATCATTACATTAATAATAACACATTTATATCACTACATTATAAACAATAAATAGAATTTAAGCCATAAATACATTGATATCAATACATGAATGTATTAATAGTATAAATCTCAAGAATATTGATATAAACACCTAGAACATGAAATCCAAACAATAATATTATAAATGTAAACAATATTTTCATTTATGAAAGACGTGAACAAAGTGAAGGGATCTACACAAAAGACCACAACAATCAGAAATGCAAGAGAAAGATATAAAATAGTAACACTCCCATTGGAGCAAAGCAACATAAATGAAAAAAACACATCTAACTTGCACACATTGGATTTAAAGAAGAACAACATAATAGGACATTTTAAGACCAGAGATATACAATTTTGTACATAAAAACAACATTAGTGTTTAAAATAATCAATTTAACCAACATTGCAACCACAGAAAGAACATTGAGTCTTAACATATATTTTTTGTTTTCTTTACATCAAATAATTCCACTACAAAATTGAAGTTCAAACAATGTTTCAAAAGTCATCTATGGAGTGGCCTCTTCCAAAACACAACCAGACCGATGACAAAAGCAACACCAATTCAAATCAACAGGATAATGATCACGATACTTAACACTTTCCAACCAATTCCTTCTTGTTCTCCTCCCAGACTCCCTCTGGTGCACATGTTTCAAGTATTTTACGTGTGTTTTTGTTTGATCTAGCTCACGAATATGATCATCAAGAAATGTAGGGTGGAACCCATGTTTTCTATCAAACTTGTTACGAAGATAGGAAAGAAAGCTTATAGCTCCAACAATATCTCGTATTGTTTTGGAATAATATATGACATCGTTATTGTCCATATCTGCATTTGAAAGACACAAAAACAAAAGCAAAATCAATGAAGACATGCACATAACACCCCATTTTTATTTATGTTAAAAAATTAATGTTATAGTGTTACATGAAAAAAAACAATCTAGTGTTACATGAACCAAACGATATAAAAATTTCTACAAATATAAGCCTCATTTCAAAATGCAATAGAAAAAACTGTAGAAATAGAATAAAACCGTGGCCAATATTCAAAAAATGAATATTGGCCATGGTGATGGCCAATATTCAAAACCTCCATTTTTTCATTTCATGATGTAATATGAATCCACAATATTAATATCAATACGAACCAGTTATAGAAATGATTTGGAATGATTGGTTCATATAACTCATTGCTTATGTTTGAATGGTCTGTTGCAAAGAAATAGCTGGATCCATGATGAAATAGTGAAATCACCTAACAGTAAAAAAAAAAGGCATTTGATATCAACAAAACAATTTAATGTTGAATAAAATTAAAAGTAACATAAATACATAATTTACCATACACAATTTTCCATTTTGTTAAGGATAAGAAATGTTAATGGTTGTGTAACAGTGAAATTTGAACCAATAAAAAATAGTTGGTGAACAACTTGGTTTTTTTTCTAGATTCAAGATCACATGGCTACCTATTTTGTATAGTAGTGAATTTATTTTAGTTATATGTTTTAATTATGTATGTAATGTGAATGACCTAAATAATTTCTGGTTGGAATTTGACAAAAAAAAAAATTGACTCAATCATAATGAATCCAAAAATATCAAATTAAAATTATATTACTAAATTTCTAAAACAACATATTAGTATATATTAATTTTTTTCATATTTAGAATTAATCTAAAATCATTTTACTTATTTATTAATAAAACAATAGATTGTTAATATGATAAGATAATCCTTGTAATGGACTGCATTAATATCACAACCTATGCATTCCAATGGACTAAATTAATATCTACATGATTATGATTATGTGGTATATGGAAGTTAAATTAATAAATATTAGAAAATTTAAATAATAAAAAATGTAATATGTTCTATGTTTGTGAGATTTTTCAACATAATTATATATATTTATAATTTTTTTTAATAATTTGAATTTCTTAATATTTATTAAAATACTATTTCTTACTTAATAATGTAATTTTTAACGATACACTAATCATAATAGTTATAATTTAAATGTTCTTAACCATTAAGAAAATGTGTTTTCTAAAACAATTAATTCTATATGTCTCCATTGTTTTAAAAAAATAATGATATATAACTTGATCTTAATGGGTTGTCTAACAAGTAGATGTTAACAAATTTTTGGTTGGAACTAACTACATTTTACTTGTGATTCCAAACAATCTTTACTCAAATTTACTTGTAATTTTTTTTTTGAATCAAATTTACTTGTAATTCCAAAGAATTTTCGCCAAATTAAAAACAATAGAAAATCTAAAAACACATGAATTTAAACATGAATTAAGTAAGGTGTTTAAAGTTTCTTTTAAAAAAAATTGAAAAGATTTGTTTCAGGGATTACGAATCATTATGAATCCAAAAATATCATTATTCTCTTATATAATTATATTATTCTATTTCTTTCAAAAAAAAAAATGTTTAAACCATTCTCAAAACAATGGTGCCACATAGTTAATTTATAGTGAACAATTAATTAGGTTAATTATGAGTAATTTAAATATATTTACAAATAATATAAACTTATTCATAAAGTAATATGAATATAAAGACAATATTGATATGCAAACAAACTACAAAATTACATTTGATAAACCATCTCTACCTAATCTTATGCTATTGATTTAAGTAGATCAAGTGCAACTTCCACACACATTTTTTTTTTTTTAAATATGAACAATGGATGTCATAAATCTATATATTATTTCATTTTCATGCTTCGTAATAGAAAAACACAGAGTTAATCGAAATCGTGGCCTTTTCTATAAACGTCATTGTTTGTTGCCGATTTAAATCCCAACCGTTGGATCACCGATATCGGATCGACGAAGTTTATTTACATGGTTTTGGTCCTGCAGGCGAAAATCCAAGTTACACTAACAATTAGCGCAAACACTTAGTGGATCCAAAATCCAGATTTGAAATGTTATACACGGAACTTTTGTAACTTGTCGGGTCCGTGAACCATTACCTATCGCATCACAAGTTTGTTTAAGAGGAAGGCGGACCCCAAGTCTTCATGAGTTGCGATTAGCGACTGCCGACATATCGCATCGGAACATTTGAGTGGGGGCGATAAGGCCTTAAGCTAGGGGGAAGCAACGATTGCCGATAAGTGATCGACGCGATAAATCGCATCAGGACTTTAACAAAGGGAAGCTCCGGATCAAGACCCTTGCGACTTGCGACTTGCAATGATGCGATTTAATCTAGACCGTCGGTTCAGTTAGATCGTGATCTCCAGTGAATCGCAGACATTTCTGTTTATAAAGCGCAAATGCATTGTTTTGGCCTTGTTCCAAAGGCATTCTGGTTCTAAAAGCAAAAGGCAGAATTGTGTAAAAAGGGTGAACAACGGGGTGATTGTTGAGATTTCTTAAGCCACTGTTTCTGCCTGCGTCAATGACATTAATGACAGAGTGAATGGATCAGTAACTACCTCGTAAATAAACGCCGAGATACACTACAGCTAGACTTATGGTCCACTAAGCAAAACTTAAACGCTTGCAGCTTTAGGGATTTTAATAACAATGAAAGATGAAAAGACCATGAAAGTTTGATGGTAAACCATATATCAAATAATGATTCGTAATCCCTGAAACATATTTGCCCAATTAATGACATTAATGATAGAGTGAATGGATCAGCAACTGCCTCGTGTAAATGCGACACAGGGCAGAGTATATATAAAATTATTTGACCATAGCGTTTTAAAAAAAACCACAACCTAAATAGTGTCTTTTAAGATCCGTCGTGCATAAACTACACCCATGGAAATTAAACACAAAATTATTAAACCATTAAAAATTTTGGGAGAGCGTTTAAAAAAAGACCAAAACCTTCTTTTTTCTATGGGCTAGTCATATCATGGAGAATTTATACACAATCGATTCCCTTCTTTTTTCTACGGGCTAGTCATCTCATTTGAATCAAAGTGGAAAAATATCGTGGAAGGAAAATGTGTAGATACCTGTAAGATGAGATGGTGGCTCTTATTGTCTATCCATTATGAATCCTTCGATCATACTTGATTCTTTGCACCTTCTCCACAACTACTTCATTTCCCAAACTCTTGCATTCCTTCTTTCCTTCATGTAATGAAATTTAACATCAGAATTTAGGAAATAATTCAATCAGACACCAACTACACCAAATTATCAGAGACAGCCGGGAGAGGATGGAAACAATTAAAAACACAATCACTAAGAAAGGGTTTCTCCAATGCTGAAACCTGAAAAAATAGTAGGTAGAGAAAAGGAAGGCTATGAAAGATTTGTCACCTTTTTTACCAGATAGAAGCCGAGAGAAGCCCTTCAAATCTTTAGAGTAATCCTTCCAACATTCCAGTAATCCTTCAACAATTCCAACAACCCTAAGTGCTAACAAAGAAATGCATGCATCCACGGAGCGTTTGATTATAATATATGGAATGGTAATGAATAATAAGTACAATAAATATTTAATGACAATTTGAAATGCTCAAGATGGAGTGGCGGTGTTATTCTATCGGGCATGGAGTGGGAGAGTTATTTCCATTGCGGATTAATGGAATGATGGGTGGAATGGTGAAATTGATGGACACCTGTTCTTTGGAAAAAAACACTTGGCAAATGGTTGAAGAGGCATAAGTTTAAGAATGTGAATAGACATACGTTTTAGAATCGGGTTTGAATATATGTTTTATAATTTGTTTTAAATATATTTCTCAGTGCTGAAAAAACACTTGGCAAATGGTTGAAGAGGCATAAGTTTAAGAATGTAAACAGACATACGTTTTAGAATCAATGCTGGTTTGAATATATATTTTATAATTTTTTTAAATACATTTCTCACTAATGAACATACGTGGTTATCAACAAGAGGTACAATAAATTTTTAATCATTCTTTGTAAAAAATTAATTTAAGTATGCTTTAAACATGTGATTTAGACATGCAAGTAAGTTAGTGGTGTGAATTCTATCCATTGATATAGTGGCAACCACTAGAATATACTAACATCTTTCAATTTAGGTCATCCGATCAAAAAGATTAATTAAGAAAATGATTAAAGTGCCCAACTCCAATAGGAGGGACGCCTATCGGCATAATTAGCAGGGTTGTATATGCTCTTTATCTTTTTTCTGTAAGGAAAAAAAGACTCTTTATTTTGGTATTATAAAAAAAAGAGTACATTCTCACAGTTGTTTTTACATTCTTTAATCTTTCATTTCTTTTTTCCTCTGTCTTTTCATTTTTGTTCCTTTGTTTTACAATCATATATATTTGAGGGAGTTACAGAAAAGTCCACAAATAGTAGTTTTGCAACCATAGAGCACAATCAAGAATTACAAAAAGATGGAGCTAGTGAGCATAAAATCTATGAGCGATTTGGAGTAACACGGTTGAAATAATCGCAGAATGTTGTGTCCATAGAGCATGTACACTATAAAGAGGAGAAGGACCTAGAGTTCAAGAGCTCGCCATGTGTGTAAGCTACAAAAACAAACTTACTTGGACCAGAGTGAATACCCCTCTTTGAGAGGAGGTTTGCCACTTGATTCTACTCTCTATAGATGTGGGTGTATGTTATGTTCTGAAAGTTGTTAGTCAGTCTCTTAATATGCCCCATCCAATTGGAGAGGATAGGAAGGTTTAAAGAGGAGTGATCCCTAACCCAGTCTATAATGCTTTTGGCATCTCCATGAATGTAAATTTGTTCCTGTCTTAACCATTTTGCAAACTAAAGAGCGCCCGATAGTGCTATGATCGGGGCTCTACTGTTAGTGTCCTGTCCTCCCTTCCAGAAAAAGTGATTAAGCCATGATGACGACTCCACAGCCACAGCTCCTTCATTGGATTTGGCTTTCCCCATCGAAAAGATCAATTGGATATTTTCCCTTCAATTCCTTTATTGCTATATTTCTCTTCTTTATCTGTCTCTTTATGAGACCGATCTCTGAAAAATAATTAACATCCTTCATAATAACCTCCCAAATCACCAACGGTTTTTGGTGAAAAATATAAGATTTTCTGCTGCACCAAATAGATCAAATGATGTAGAAGGGTAATGCATGATGCTTATTACCTTTTCGGAGCCAGAAACATAGGCATGAATGTAGAGTTTGTTGCAGACCCGGAGGACCCAAACGCAGGCAGTCCAGTACACCCGCCCATACCTTCTTAGCGAAGGGGCAACGCAGCAAGAGGTGGTTAATCTCTTCGTTGTGATTCCAGCAAAGGGGTGAAATGCCCAGGGCATGGAATCCCCTGCACCTCATAATATCCCAAGTAAGAACCCTGTTATGTAATGCCAGCCAGCAAAAGCAAATAAGTTTGGTTGGGATCACCCATCTCCATGCCGCTTGGAACCAATATTTATTATCAAAATCTTGCTTTGCCAATGGAAGCTTGTTGTATATGTCTTTGACACTTAGCTTGCCTTTCTTCAAGTTACCCTCCCACAATAGTCTATCTTCCCCTTCATGGATGGAGATGCCAGCGTCAAAAAGATGTGTGAGGTAGACCTCCCATTCAATAGCATTTTGACCAATTAAGCCAAGCTTGTCTACCTTTGCCCAGGATTGTAGTAGAGGTGTATAGTCATTCTACCTACTTATCTGAGGAAAATGGTGAATGCCCATGTTGTGGAAGGTGGTTATGAGGTCAACCAATAGTGTATGGTTACCCTGAAAGTTTTTCAGAGCGTCCAGACTTAACTCCACCGCTCTTTCGTCCCCCACCTCCCATCTCATGAAGCCCAACATTAATTATATTTTTTTGTAATGCCCCGCCATATGTAGGAAGAAATGTTGGTCCTCGTTGGCCCATCCCTAAGCCATAGATTTGATGGCCTTCCCTGCATATATTTCTCCCTTTATGAGGCGACCCCAAATGTTATCTTCTGTCACTACGCTCCACAAATTCTTAACAATCAGTGCTCTATTAAGATAGTGGTTGTCCAATATACCCTAGTCGCCCTCATCAATTGGCATGGCAATGACTTTCCATCCCACTGGGTGGAGCTTTCCCTTCAAATATGTCCTTGACCAAATAAAATTGGCCATAATGCCATCCAATTTACGACAAATCTCCATGGGCAACATAAAAAGTTGCATCCAAAAGACAGAGATGTTTTGCAAAATAGATTTGATGAGAGTCAACTTACCTCCAATAGTTAACCACATGTCTGGCCATCCAATAAAATTCTTTTTGAATCTATCAATCAGTCAGCCCATATCCTTGTTGTCGTAGTTGTTGGGTTTGAGATGAAAACCAAGGTAAGTAAATCCCTCATCGAGAGTTACAACAGTAATACCAAATAGTCGATATATTTCCCTGCATCTAGGCTCCTCTGTGTCACTGGAAATCACCAGAGATTTGGTTTTGTTCATATATAACATTGAGGCCACACTAAAAGTGTTAATGATGTTATGTAAGACCACCCATTTCTCGATAATGTTCATGTCGCTGAAAAGTAGGTCGTCTACAAACATAAGGTGAGAAATGTGAATGTTTATGTTAATGTTTACACCATGGAACTTACCCACATCCCTTTCAATGCCAATCCTACGGTTGAGATAGTCCATGACCAACAAGAAGAGCAAAGGCGATAAGGCACAACCTTGCCAAACTCCCCTACGGGCCCTGAAGAAATTTGTCGGATATCCATTAATGATCACTGTGAAATTAGTAGACTTGGAACGTGCCATGATCCAGCCAATATTGGGAAGTGACATGTCGACCTTGTGAAGAATCATCAGGCCTTATGTAGGTCCACCTTAAGCAAAATAACTTTCCTCTTACAAGATTTCATTGTGCGAATACATTCCTGCATAATATATGCTCTTTATCTATAATATTAAAAATGTATATAACTTATTTCTCATATTTCTAGTTTTCTTTTTTAATATGTTCTTTAACGAAATTCTTTTGGTGCTCCAATTCTCCTCCTAAATATGTTCTTTATTGAAATTCTTTTGGTGCTCCAGCTTCTGCAATATATAATTATATTTCTATTAAATAAATATTTGATATTTAAAGAAGTTTGACTTCAATTAGTTTTGAAATTTTAAAATAAATTTTATAAAATTAATTAAGGCTTTGAAAATATATATATATATATATATATATATATATATATATATATATATATATATATATATATATATATATATATATATATATATAGATATATCTATAATTTTTTTTTTTTTTAAATTTTTAAATTGAATTTATATTTTCTTATTAGTTCGTATAGATGAAATGGCTAATTTAATAGTATAGATTAAACGATTAATTTAATAGGATTATAAATAAAATTTGTCAAAAATAAAATTTATTTTAAAAATAAAAAGTATATGCCACTAAGTGTCATACGAGTACACACATCAAATCTCAATATTTATGAAAATTTGACACCAAATATTGGTACGCACATCAAATTCCAATATTTATGAAAATTTGATTTCAATACGTGAATCTGAATCATTACTGGGCTAATGTGAATGCGGACAAACTATTGAATCGTATATTGCCCTCATTTCATGGGAAAACTCATATACCCACCCCAGTGACCATGGCGAAAAACTCGTAAAGTGTGGTGTGCCCCACTAAATAAATGATCTTGCATGCCTCATCTTGTGATGCTTCTAAAATAGGAATGGGTGGCAATATATCTACTGGAAATTACCCCTAAAGCTGCAAAGATACACTAAAAGAATTGAACATGCCTATGATGTTACTGCAAAACTGTTGCAACAAAGTAAAGATAATAACCTAAAGGGTGGAGGATGGAGGGGAGGAAATGTGTTCAGGCTTACAATAGTCTCACACTTGTGTCGATATCTATCTAACAAATGTTGCTCTAACCAGCTAGCTAAATCATTTTTGTCCAATTATATCACTATGTCAAAATATTATACACATATTGTATCCAAGCTATAACATGCAAGGTAATGATGAGAAACATTATCATAGGTCCTCGTGGGCACTAGTGCACAAAATATGTAATTGCACAGAGGAAATGACTAAAGTCAGTGTGTGTTGATAATGGGATTAAATAAAGAGCATCTTTCACTGGAGTGACCTTCAGATTCTGGGATATTTTGCAATCAACATAAAGAAGGGGGTTTGTTTTATAATTTTAGCTATCTCCTTTTTAAAAAAATTAATTAATTTGGAGCCATTTTACTCGAGCCATTAATTCTAGTTTTAGATTTAAATTTAAATTTTGTCTAGCAAAGATTTGTTCGAATTGCAAATTTATGTGATGTACTCTAACCCAAGAGGGTTGAAAGTGGAGTGATCCCTAACCCAGTCTATACTGCTTTTGGAATCTCCATGAATGTAAATTTGTTCCTGTCTTAACCATTTTGCAAACTAAAGAGCGCCCCATAGTGCTATGATCGCAGCTCTACTGTTAGTGCCTTGTCCTCAAAATCTTGCTTTGCCAATGGAAGCTTGTTGTATATGTCTTTGACACTTGGCTTGCCTTTCTTCATGTTACCCTCCCACAGCAATCTATCTTCCCCTTGATGGATGGAGATGCCAGCATCAAAAAGATGTGTGAGATAGACCTCCCATTCAATAGTATTTTGACCAATTAAGCCAAGCTTGTCTGCCTTTGCCCAAGATTGTAGCAGAGGTGTATAGTCATTCTACCTACTTATCTGAGGAAAATGGTGAATGCCCATGTTGTGCAAGGTGGTTATGAGGTCAACCAATAGTGTATGGTTTCCCTGAAAGTTTTTCAGAGCGTCCAGACTTAACTCCACCGCTCTTCCGTCCCCCACCTCCCATCTCATGAAGCCCAACATTAATTATATTTTTTTGTCATGCCCCGCCATATGTAGGAAGAAATGTTGGTCCTCATTGGCCCATCCTGAGCCATAGATTTGACGGCCTTCCCTGCATATATTTCTCCCTTTATGAGGTGACCCTAAATGTTGTCTTCTGTCACTACGCTCCACAAATTCTTAACAATCAGTGCTCTATTAAGATAGTGGGAGTCCAATATACCCCAATCGCCCTCATCAATTGGCCTGGCAATGACTTTCCATCTCACTGGGTGGAACTTTCCCTTCAAATATGTCCTTGACCAAATAAAATTGGCCATAATGGCATCCAATTTACGACAAATCTCCATGGGAAACATAAAAATTTGCATCCAAAAGACAGAGATGTTCTGTAAAACAGATTTGATGAGAGTCAACCTACCTCTAATAGTTAACCACATGTCTGGCCATTCAATAAAATTCTTTTTGAGTCTATCAATCAGTCAGCCCCAATCCTTGTTGTCGTAGTTGTTGGGTTTGAGATGAAAACCAAGGTAAGTAAATCCCTCATCGAGAGTTACAGCAGTAATACCAAATAAATAAATGATCTTGCATGCCTCGTTTTGTGATGCTTCTAAAATAGGAATGGGTGGCAATATATCTACTAGCAATTGCCCCTAAAGCTACACTGAAAGAATTGAACATGCCTATGATGTTACTGCAAAAATGTTTCAACAAAGTAAAGATAACAACCTAAAGGGTGGAGGATGGAGGGGAGGAAATGTGTTCAGGCTTACAATAGTCTCACACTTGTGTCGATATCTATCTAACAAATGTTGCTCTAACCAGCTAGCTAAATCATTGTTTTCCAATTATATCACTATGTCAAAATATTATACACATATTATATCCAAGCTATAACATGCAAGGTAATGATGAGTAATATTACCATAGGTCCTCGTGGGCACTAGTGCACAAAAAATGTAATTGCACAGAGGAAATGACTAAAGTCAGTGTGTGTTGATAATGAGATTAAATAAAGAGCATCTTTCACTGGAGTGACCTTCAGATTCTGGGATATTCTGCAATCAACATAAAGAAGGGGGTTTGTTTTAGAATTTTAGCTATCTCCTCTTAAAAAAAATTAATTAATTTGGAGCCATTTTCCTCGAGCCATTAATTCTAGTATTAGATTTAAATTTAAATTTTGTCTAGTAAAGATTTATTCGAATTGCAAATTTATGTGGTGTACTCTAACCTAGGAGGGTTGAAAGTGGAGTGATCCCTAACCTAGTCTATAATTCTTTTGGAATCTCCATGAATGTAAATTTGTTCCTGTCTTAACCATTTTGCAAACTAAAGAGCACCCCATAGTGTTATGATCGGAGCTCTACTGTTAGTGCCCTGTCCTCCCTTCCAGAAAAAGTGATTAAGTCATGATGACGACTCCACAGCCACAAGTCCTTCGTTGGCTTTGGCTTGCCCCATCGAAAAGACCAATTGGATATTTTCCCTTCAATTCCTTTATTGTTATATTTCTCTTCTTTATCTGTCTCTTTATGAGACCGATCTCTGAAAAATAATTAACATCCTTCATAATATCCTCCCAAATCACCAACGGTTTTTGGTGAAAAATATAAAAGTTTCTGCTGTGCCAAATAGACCAAATGATGTAGAAGGGTAATGCATGATACTTATTACCTTTCTGGAGCTAGAAACGTAGGCATGAATGCAGAGTTTGTTGCGAACCTGGAGGACCCAAATGCAGGAAGTCCAGTACACCCACCCATACCTTCTTAGCGAAGGGGCAACGCAACAAGAGGTGGTTAATCTCTTCTTTGTGATTCCAGAAAAGGGGGAAATGCCCAGGGCATGAAATCCCCTGCACCTCAAAATATCCCAAGTAAGAACCCTATTATGTAATTCCAGCCAGCAAAAGCAAATGAGTTTGGTTGGGATCACCCATCTCCATGCCACTTGGAACCAATATTTATTATCAAAATATTGCTTTGCCAATGGAAGCTTTTTGTATATGTCTTTGATACTTGGCTTGCCTTTCTTCATGTTACCCTCCCACAACAGTCTATCTTCCCCTTCATGGATGGATATGCCAGCGTCAAAAAGATGTGTGATGTAGACCTCCCATTCAATAGCATTCTGACCAATTAAGCCAAGCTTGTCTGCCTTTGCCCAGGATTGTAGCAGAGGTGTATAGTCATTCTACCTACTTATCTGAGGAAAATGGTGAATGCCCATGTTGTGCAAGGTGGTTATGAGGTCAACCAATAGTGTATGGTTACCCTGAAAATTTTTCAAAGCGTCCAGACTTAACTCCACCCCTCTTCCGTCCCTCACCTCCCATCTCATGAAGCCCAACATTTTTTTGTCATACCCCGCCATATGTAGGAAGCAATGTTGGTCCTCGTTGGCCCATCCTGAGCCATAGATTTGATGGCCTTCCCTGCATATATTTCTCCCTTTATGAGGTGACCCCAAATGTTGTCTTCTATCACTACCCTCCACAAATTCTTAACAATCAGTGCTCTATTAAGATAGTGGGAGTCCAATATACCCCAGTCGCCCTCATCAATTGGCCTGGCAATGACTTTCCATTTCACTGGGTGGAGCTTTCCCTTCAAATATGTCCTTGACCAAATAAAATTGGCCATAATGGCATCCAATTTATGACAAATCTCCATGGGCAACATAAAAAGTTGCATCCAAAAGACAGAGATGTTCTGCAAAACAAATTTGATGAGAGTCAACCTACCTCCAATAGTTAACCACATGTCTGGCCATCCAATAAAATTCTTTTTGAATCTATCAATTAGTCAGCCCCAATCCTTGTTGTCGTAGTTGTTGGGTTTGAGATGAAAACCAAGGTAAGTAATTCCCTCATCGAGAGGTACAACAGTAATACCAAATAGTCGATAGATTTCCCTGCATCTAGGCTCCTCTGTGTCACTGGAAATCACCAGAGATTTGGTTTTGTTCATATATAACCCTAAGGCCACACTGAAAGTGTTAATGATGTTATGTAAGACCACCCATTTCTCGATCATGTTCATGTTGCTGAAAAGCAGGTCGTCTACAAACATAAGGTGAGAAATGTCAATGTTTATGTTAATATTTACACCATGGAACTTACCCACAACCCTTTCAATGCCAATCCTACGGCTGAGATAGTCCATGACCAACAAGAAGAGCAAAGGCGATAAAGCATAGCCTTGCCGAACTCCCCTATGGGCCCTGAAGAAATTTTTCATATATCCATTAATGATCACGGTGAAATTAGTAGACTTGGAACATGCCATGATCCAGCCAATATTGGGAAGTGACATGTCAACCTTGTGAAGAATCATCAGGCTTTATGTAGGTCGACCTTAAGCAAATAACTTTCCTCTTACAAGATTTCATTGTGCGAATGCATTCCTGCATAATATATGCTCTTTATCTATAATATTAAAAACGTATATAACTTATTTCTCATATTTCCAGTTTTCTTTTTTAATTTGTTCTTTATCGAAATTCTTTTGGTGCTCCAGCTTCTGCAATATATAATTATATTTCTATTAAATAAATATTTGATATTTAAAGAAGTTTGACTTCAATTAGTTTTGAAAATTTAAAATAAATTTTATAAAATTAATTAAAGCTTTGAATATATATATATATATATATATATATATATTTTAAATTGAATTTATATTTTCTTATTAGTTCATATAGATGAAATGGCTAATTTAATAGTATAGATTAAACTATTAATTTAATAGGATTATAAATAAAATTTGTCAAAAATAAAATTTATTTTAAAAATAAAAAGTATATGCCCCTAAGTGTCATAAGAGTACACACATCAAATCTCAATATTTATGAAAATTTGACACCAAATATTGTACACACATAAAATTTCAATATTTATGAAAATTTGATTTCAATACATGAATCTGAATCATTACTGGGCTAATGTGAATGTGGACAAACTATTGAATCGTATATTGCCCTCATTTCACGGGAAAACTCATATACCCACCCCACTGACCATGGCAAAAAACTCATTAAGTGTGGTGTGCCCCACTAAATAAATGATCTTGCATGCCTCGTCTTGTGATGCTTCTAAAATAGGAATGGGCGGAAATATATCTACTAGGAATTGCCCCTAAAGCTGCAAAGATACACTGAAAGAATTGAAAATGCCTATGATGTTACTGCAAAAATGTTCCAACAAAGTAAAGATAACAACCTAGAGGGTGGAGGATGGAGGGGAGGAAATGTGTTTAGGTTTACAATAGTCTCACATTTGTGTCGTTATCTATCTAACACATGTTGCTCTAACCAGCTAACTAAATCATTTTTTTCCAATTATACCACTATGTCAAAATATTATACACATATTATATCCAAGCTATAACATGCAAGGTAATGATGAGAAATATTACCATAGGTCCTCGTGGGCACTAGTGCACAAAAAATGTAATTGCACAAAGGAAATGACTAAAGTCAGTGTGTGTTGATAATGAGATTAAATAAAGAGCATCTTTCATTGGAGTGACCTTCAGATTCTGGGATATTCTGCAATCAACATAAAGAAGGGGGTTTGTTTTAGAATTTTAGCTATCTCCTTTTAAAAAATTTTAATTAATTTGGAGCCATTTTCCTCAAGCCATTAATTCTAGTTTTAGATTTAAATTTAAATTTTGTCTAGCAAAGATTTGTTCGAATTGCAAATTTATGTGGTGTACTCTAACCTAGGAGGGTTGAAAGAGGAGTGATCCCTAACCCAGTCTATAATGCTTTTGGCATCTCCATGAATGTAAATTTGTTCATGTCTTAACCATTTTGCAAACTAAAGAGCACCCCATAGTGCTAGGATCGCGGCTCTACTATTAGTGCCCTGTCCTCCCTTCCAGAAAAAGTGATTAAGTCATGATGACGACTCCACAACCACAGCTCCTTCGTTGGCTTTGTCTTGTCCCATCGAAAAGACCGATTGGATATTTTCCCTTCAGTTCCTTTATTGTTATATTTCTCTTCTTTATCTGTCTCTTTATGAGACCGATCTCTGAAAAATATGTTGAAAAGTGTCCAACAAGAAATGCTTGTTGAGAATGAAACAAGATGATGGAGCTTAGTGGAAAGGAGTCGCCTTCACTAAGTGGGCCCGCAGGCAAATTATGGCGCAAAGTCTATTTTTTGGATCACAGCAGGAATGATCACAACAGAAGTGATCAGAGTCTATTTTTAGACTGCTAGTCAAAAATAGAAAAGTCAAATGTTATTGTCTCATAATAATATTTAGACTATAAACTTTATCTTATTCTCTTGGAGCACTTCAGTTTGAGCTACAGATGTGGCACATGCAGCTGTCAGAAGGAAATACGTTTTCTTTATGAGTCAATTGAGTTGTTTCATGTAGGACATCAGTTAGAACTCATGTGGTTGAGTTCTGTGGAGTTGGATGAGCAGTTAATGGAGTTGTGTTCAGTTTGACTTAGTTGAACTAGTTGTATTTAGTCTAACTGATCAATAGACTAAGTGATGAGTTGTGTGAATTAGTTATTAATTAATTCACTAATTATTAACTCATAATGCAACTGAAGAATACATCAGTTAACTCAGTGCATGTACAGTTCAGTGGAGACAGGTGTTAGAGGTTGAGATTGCTATCAGTTGTGCATGAGATTTTGCACATGCATGGGATTGAGTTATGCCAATGATCTATGCATAGTGTGGGCCAATACAAAGTGAAATATAGCTTGTGCTCACGTGATTTACAGTGTGGGTGATTTTCACAAGGTAAATAGGAGTTTGGATCAGCCATTCTCATTCATTCTCAGCAGGTATTGTGCAGTGGAGGCAGGCAAGCAGTTGAATAGATTTGAAGATCAGATCTGAGCTGTATTGTGTGTAACAGGTGGAGCTGGTACTGGATTGCTTGTGATAGGCATTGTACTTTGTAATGTTACATGATTAAATCAATATAATATACAGATAGTTGGGGTTTTTAGCGAGATGCTTTCCCCAGGATACATACTGTGTTAATGAGTTTGATTGATGCTTCTATGTGCGCCTGTGAATGTTTCTGCTTCTGTAAATTGATGATCAACGTAGAGGAGCTTATGTATTGTGCATATATTCCACAATAGTACATGATCAGGATAATCTCCATTAAATATGTGTCATATTATTCAAAATTTCTACATGGTATCGGAGCTAGCTGATTTGTAGAAGAAGTTCTACATGATATCAGTGTTGTTGATCATATGATCTACTATTCAGGAAGTGTTTACATTCTATTTCTTCAGGCAGAGTCTGTAATCAGGCTAGGTAGCCTCTGGATTCATCCTTCTTTTTGGAAGGTGAGATATCCGGTGAAAGCCCATACATTCGATCTCTATACAAGAAATATTGTGTTCTCACGAATCTTAGATCCGAGGCAGTTGAGTTGGTCGCTGGTGGAATTCGAATTTGCAGCAGTGTTTTCTTGGTGTCAAAACTCAGATGTCTTTCACAGGATTGCGATTGGAGTATGCCCTTGAGGGCAGCTCAAACTATATTGCATGGAAGGACAGGATGGAGGCAGTATTGGATGATAATGGGCTGAAGGAGTTCATAGAGACGGATGTCCCAAATCCTACTGATGCTACTCAAGCTGATGCTTGGCAAAAGAAGACCGTAAAATTTCGAAGGATTCTGTTGGAGGGCGTGAAGGATCACATTGTGTCCAACCTACATGGAAAGACTTCTCCATATCTAATGTGGAAGGCTTTAACAGATCTATTCCAAAGCAAGAGCGATCAGAGGAAGTTGGCGCTCAAGGATAAAACTTGGAAACATTAAGTGTGAGAAGGGAGATAGTATGCCCCAGTATCTCACAAAGTTCACCCAATGCCGGGATGAGCTGGGAAGTGTGGGGGTGACTATTGATGGTGAGGATATGGTGAGTCTAGTGCTCCTTGGCCTTCCTAAGAGTTGGCATAGCTACCAGGACTCGGTGAATGGAAGGGAGAAATTGCCAGGATGGGAGAGACTTTGGTCGAATCTTGTGCAAGAGGAGATTAGACGGCACACCAGAGACAGTTCTTCATCTATGCATGATGAGGAGAACTATGCCTTAGCGAGTAAGGTGGAGAAGGGGAAGGGGAAGGTTTCTCTTTCCGAATCCAGTTCTTCCAATGATGGGAAGAAGGTTGAAAAGTCGAAGGTGCGATGCTTTCGTTGTCATGAGTTGGGCCATTATGTTACTAATTGCCCAAAGAAGAAGTCCAAGAAGGGGTCTGGGGAAGGATCTGAAGGTGAGGCAGCCTCACTTGCTTCACAGTTTGAGTTGGACTTCACACTCTTCGCATGCATGGATTCATCCATGGTGGGAAGTGGTTGGTTTCTTGACAGTGGAGCTTCTTTCCACATGACCGGTGACAAAAGTTTGTTCAGTACTTTAGAGGAGAAAGATCTCCAGATACTCATAGAGATGGGTAATGATGAGAAGTATAGTGTCTCAGGTGTAGGCACGGTTATTTTTCAGAGGGAGCATGGAGCTCGCCTTACCTTGACCGATGTCAAGTATGTACCAAGACTGAAGAGAAACTTGGTGTTGATCGCGATGCTGGAAGACAAAGGCTATGATGTAGTCTTCAGTAAGGAAAAGGTTTTCCTTAGACACATCATCATTAGACAGGAGAAGCAGATTGGTTCACGGGTCAAGAACTTGTATGCTCTTGAGGTTCAAGATGCATGCAAAGCCTTGAGCAGCGAGGCAACTGATGGAGACTTGGTGGTTGAGAGGGAGCGTATATTACCGCTCAACATGCAGAGCCAGAAGAAGTCTCAAACGATTGTGGAGGAGCCACGATTGGTGCAGCAGCTTCAGGAGGTTTTGCAGCAGCCACAACAAGGGAAGCAGAGAGGAGATCAAGTAGAGACATATACTCATGCAGAGACCTCCAGTAGGGGGAAACTTTGAGCCAGGTGGGCTGAGGGATCGCATGCAACCATACCTCCAGGTAGGAGGTGGGGTGATGTGGATTGATCGTCCCAAGGAGGAGGGGCAGGATCCTTGAGGTACCCAACCTCTTGGATGAGACCTTGCTACGGGAGCCCCGATGTGGAGTATCAGGAACTGACTGATTGGGTAGAGACAGATGCGGATGGAGCGGCAGAGAGAGCGACAGTGTAGGGAATCCCAGGACAATGCATAGCTAGCAGGTTGCAGCAATGTGAGAGGCACAAGTGTTTTGCACAGTGCTAGGTGGCACAGAGAAGTGTGCAATGGTGCGAGATGCATGGAGATGTTGCAGTAGCGCAGATGTCAAAGAGGGAGCACTTGTCAGCAACAGGTAGAGCTTCAGCATCAGAGTATGTTCCTAGCCCAGCAGAGTGGTCAGTTGGGAGTGTTTTTTGTTCCAAGTGTTGTTGGAGTAAAGTGGATCGGGCAGATGTGTTGCATGCAGAACATTCCAGAGTTATAGGATCGGGTTTGAGAGGAAGCCTTTCTTGTTGAGAGGGAGTGTTGAAAAGTGTGCAACAAGAAATGCTTGTTGACAATGAAACAAGATGATGGAGCTTAGTGGAAAGGAGTCGCCTTCACTAAGTGGGCCCGTAGGCAAATTATGGCGCAAAGTCTATTTTTTGGATCACAGCAGGAATGATCACAGCAGGAATGATCACAGCAGGAGTGATCACAGCAGGAGTGATCACAGTAGGAGTGATCACAGCAGGAGTGATCACAGCAGGAGTGATCAGAGTCTATTTTTAGATTGCTAGTCAAAAATAGAAAAGTCAAATATTATTGTCTCATAATAATATTTAGACTATAAACTTTATCTTATTCTCTTGGAGAAATTCAGTTTGAGCTACAGATGTGGCACATGCAGCTGTTAGAAGGAAATACGTTTTCTTTATGAGTCAGTTGAGTTGTTGCATGCAGGACATCAGTTAGAACTCATGTGGTTGAGTTCTATGGAGTTGGATGAGCAGTTAATGGAGTTGTGTTCAGTTTGACTTAGTTGATAGTAATATTTAGTCTAACTGATCAATAGACTAAGTGATGAGTTGTGTGAATTAATTATTAATTAATTCACTAATTATTAACTCATAATGCAACTAAAGAACACATCAGTTAACTCAGTGCATGTACAGTTCAGTGGAGACAGGTGTTAGAGGTTGAGATTGCTATCAGTTGTGCATGAGATTTTGCACATGCATGGGATTGAGTTATGCCAATGATCTCTGCATAGTGTGGGCCAATACCAAGTGAAATATAGCTTGTGCTCACATGATTTACAGTGTGGGTGATTTTCACAAGGTAAATAGGAGTTTGGATCAGCCATTCTCGTTCAATCTCAGCAGGTATTGTGCAGTGGAGGCAGGCAAGCAGTGGAATAGATTTGGAGATCAGATCTTAGTTGTATTGTGTGTAACGGGTGGAGATGGTACTGGATTTCTTGTGATAAGCATTGTACTTTGTAATGTTACATGATTCAATCAATATAATATACAGATAGTTGGGGTTTTTAGCGAGATGCTTTCCCCGGGATACATACTGTGTTAATGAGTTTGATTGATGCTTCTATGTGCGCTTGTGAATGTTTCTGCTTCTGTAAATTGATGATCAACATAGAGGAGCTTATGTATTGTGTATGTATTCCACAATAGTACATGATCAGGATAATCTCCATTGAATATGTGTCATATTATTCAAAATTTCTACAAAATAATTAACATCCTTCATAATAACCTCCCAAATCACCAACGATTTTTGGTGAAAAATATAAGAGTTTCTGCTACGCCAAATAGACCAAATGATGTAGAAGGGTAATGCATGATACTTATTACCTTTCTGGAGCCAGAAACGTAGGCATAAATGTAGAGTTTGTTGCGGACCCGGAGGACCCAAATGCAGGCAGTCCAGTACACCCGCCCATACCTTCTTAGCGAAGGGGAAACGCAACAAGAGGTGGTTAATCTCTTCGTTGTGATTCCAGCAAAGGGGGGAAATGCCCAGGGCATGGAATCCCTTGCACCTCAGAATATCCCAAGTAAGAACCCTATTATGTAATGCCAGCCAACAAAAGCAAATGAGTTTGGTTGGGATCACCCATCTCCATGCCGCTTGGAACCGATATTTATTATCAAAATCTTGCTTTGCCAATGGAAGCTTGTTGTATATGTCTTTGACACTTGGCTTGCCTTTCTTCATGTTACCCTCCCACAGCAGTCTATCTTCCCCTTCATGAATGGAGATGCCAGTGTCAAAAAGATGTGTGAGGTAGACCTCCCATTCAATATCATTCTGACCAATTAAGCCAAGCTTGTCTGCCTTTGCCCAGGATTGTAGCAGAGGTGTATTGTCATTCTGCCTACTTATCTGAGAAAAATGGTGAATGCCCATGTTGTGCAAGGTGGTTATGAGGTCAACCAATAGTGTATGGTTACCCTGAAAGTTTTTCAGAGCGTCCAGACTTAACTCCACCGCTCTTCCGTCCCCCACCTCCCATCTCATGAAGCCCAACATTAATTCTCTATTTTTTGTCATGCCCCGCCATATGTAGGAAGAAATGTTGGTCCTCCTTGGCCCATCCCTAAGCCATAGAGTGAATGGCCTTCCCTGCATATATTTCTCCCTGATGAGGTGACCCCAAATGTTGTCTTCTGTCACTACGCTCCAAAAATTCTTAACAATCAGTGCTCTATTAAGATAGTGGGTGTCCAATATACCCCAGTCGCCCTCATCAATTGGCCTAGCAATGACTTTCCATCTCACTGGGTGGAGCTTTCCCTTCAAATATGTCCTTGACCAAATAAAATTGGCCATAATGGCATCCAATTTATGACAAATCTCCATGGGCAACATAAAAATTTGCATCCAAAAGACAGAGATGTTCTGCAAAACAGATTTGATGAGAGTCAACCTACCTCCAATAGTTAACCACATGTCTGGCCATCCAATAAAATTCTTTTTGAATCTATCAATCAGTCAGCCCCAATCCTTGTTGTCGTAGTTGTTCGGTTTGAGATGAAAACCAAGGTAAGTAAATCCCTCATCGAGAGTTATAGCAGTAATACCAAATAGTCGATAGATTTCCCTACATCTAGGCTCCTCTTTGTCACTGGAAATCACAAGAGATTTGGCTTTGTTCATATATAACCCTGAGGCCACACTGAAAGTGTTAATGATGTTATGTAAGACCACCCATTTCTCGATCATGTTCATGTCGCTGAAAAGTAGGTCGTCTACAAACATAAGGTGAGAAATGTCAATGTTTATGTTAATCTTTACACCATGGAACTTACCCACAGCCCTTTCAATGCCAAACCTACAGCTGAGATAGTCCATGACCAACAAGAAGAGCAAAGGCGATAAGGCGCAGCCTTGCCAAACTCCCCTATGGGCCCTAAAGAAATTTGTCGGATATCCATTAATGATCATGGTGAAATTAGTGGACTTGGAACATGCCATGATCCAACCAATATTGGGAAATGACATGTCGACCTTGTGAAGAATCATCAAGGTTTCTGTAGGTCAACCTTAAGCAAATTAACTTTCCTCTTACAAGATTTCATTATGCGAATACATTCCTGCATAATATATGCTCTTTATCTATAATATTAAAAATGTATATAACTTATTTCTCATATTTCCAGT
The DNA here is from genome assembly GCA_031772625.1 of Pinus tabuliformis. Lineage (NCBI taxonomy): Eukaryota > Viridiplantae > Streptophyta > Pinopsida > Pinales > Pinaceae > Pinus > Pinus tabuliformis. The sequence goes on from CM062817.1 coordinate 346,372,160, forward strand.
TTTATTTTTTAATATGTTCTTTATCGAAATTATTTTGGTGCTCCAATTCTCCTCCTAAATATGTTCTTCATTGAAATTCTTTTGGTGCTCCAGCTTCTGCAATATATAATTATATTTCTATTAAATAAATATTTGATATTTAAAGAAGTTTGACTTCAATTAGTTTTGAAATTTTAAAATAAATTTTATAAAATTAATTAAAGCTTTGAATATATATATATATATATATATTTTAAATTTTTAAATTGAATTTATTTTTTCTTATTAGTTCGTATAGATGAAATGGCTAATTTAATAGTATAGATTAAACGATTAATTTAATAGGATTATAAATAAAATTTGTCAAAAATAAAATTTGTTTTAAAAATAAAAAGTATATGCCACTAAGTGTCATAAGGGTACACACATCAAATCTCAATATTTATGAAAATTTGACACACATCAAATCTCAATATTTATGAAAATTTGACACCAAATATTGGTACACACATAAAATTTCAATATTTATGAAAATTTGATTTCAATACATGAATCTGAATCATTACTGGGCTAATGTGAATGTGGACAAACTATTGAATCGTATATTGCCCTCATTTCATGGGAAAACTCATATACCCACCCCATTGACCATGGTGAAAAACTCGTAACGTGTGGTGTGCCCCACTAAATAAATGATCTTGCATGCCTCGTCTTGTGATGCTTCTAAAATAGGAATGGGCGGCAATATATCTACTAGCAATTGCCCCTAAAGCTGCAAAGATACACTGAAAGAATTGAACATGCCTATGATGTTACTGCAAAAATGTTGCAACAAAGTAAAGATAACAACCTATAGGGTGGAGGATGGAGGGGAAGAAATGTGTTCAGGCTTACAATAGTCTCACACTTGTGTCGATATCTATCTAACACATGTTGCTCTAACCAGCTAGCTAAATCATTTTTTTCCAATTATAGCACTATGTCAAAATATTATACACATATTATATCCAAGCTATAACATGCAAGGTAATGATGAGAAATATTACCATAGGTCGTGGGCACTATGCACAAAAAATGTAATTGCACAGAGGAAATGACTAAAGTCAGTGTGTGTTGATAATGAGATTAAATAAAGAGCATCTTTCACTGGAGTGACCTTCAGATTCTAGGATATTCTGCAATCAACATAAAGAAGGGGGTTTGTTTTAGAATTTTAGCTATCTCCTTTTAAAAAATTTAATTAATTTGGAGCCATTTTCCTGGAGCCATTAATTCTAGTTTTAAATTTAAATTTAAATTTTGTCTAGCAAAGATTTGTTGGAATTGCAAATTTATGTGGTGTAGTTTACACAATCCAAGTGTCCAAGTAAACTTTCAAGGCATTGTATCCATTTATGCATTCAAAAATACAGTTTTAAAAATGAAAAGTTACACATGCTATATGCATATATAGAACCAATATAGATCCATTTTGAAGAATATTAAATCTCTTGAGGTGCATACACTTTTTCAAGTTTTGCACTCTAAAAGAGGTCCCATATGCTATCTTTAGCTTTGTGGACATCAAAATTTTCTTTCTTTCTTTTTCATCTTTTCAAAAGTAATTACGATTTCCTTTGCACAACTCGTGTATGTCCCACAATAACGAGTGACCATGTAAGTTAACCGTAGTTAAGAAGTCTTTATGTCAAGGATGGTCATTCCTAAACAAAAAAATACCCAATAACATCTCAGGTTGAACATGATTTAAGGTGGGACTTTATCATAATTAGTTAAAGCAATTTTGTGTGGGAGTTATCTTAAGAATCCCCAAAGCCAGAATTTCAATACGAACTTGACCAAAAATTTAGATATTTTATGTTATATAAAAAAATTGGTTAGGTTATCTTAAAAATTGGTTGAAAAAAAACAAAATTAAGCCCATTTATTTTTTCAATTAAACATTTTATATCCTTCTACCTAAAAAAAATCCCTTAAACACCTAAAGGAAATCTTTAAAAATACATAATTTAATGTAAATATTATCATATTTATTAATATGCTAGCATCAAGAATAGTGTAAAACGCCATGCCGAAAATGGCTTGTTTAAATCAAATTTAATTTAAGGTTCTTGTTCCCCATTACATCATAGGTATCATGGATTTTGAACATGAAGTTCCACAACCACATCCTAAAATGAATATATTTAGTTTTTATTTATGATATATAAATAAATATTCAATTCCACATTACATGCATCAAAATCAACCTATGTAAAACCCTTGTACCTTTCATAGTTCCAATATGAAGATAATTCATTATATTTTAATAAAATAAGAACACTTTTCTTGTGAAAGCTTTTATGACTTTGGTAATTGATGTGTTGCATGAGTCTGCTTATTTATATTTTATTTTCAATGTCATATTATAGTGATGCATATTTATTTCTTATTCCTTAGTCATTTAAATATGTAATATAATTGTAAAAAGTAAGGTTATCAAGGTTTTATTAATATAAAGATTTAAATGTGAAAATTTTTAAAATGTTAATTAAAAGTTAATTTGATTAACTCAAAACCTTTTATAAATAACTTAAAAAGTAAAAGTAATTAATATATATATATATATCCCCGATGGGGGTGTCGAACACTTGAAACCATGCATCATGTGAAGAATGACATTTGGCATAAGGTATGAACGGAGGACAGTAGGCATTCAGCCCTTTCATCACGTTGTGGTTAATTGCTCTGTATTCGAATGTGTGAAACATCTTCCTTCACCTACGTGTAAAGGAATAGTATTGTCTCGAAGATCAATGGCGCCGATGTTATGGTGTTTAAGTAGTATGGCACATGGAGTAGTCTGGGTGTTCCTTGGTTCATTGAGGGATATGAATTTACCTGTGTTCTCATTTCTTAGGGTCGTGTGGGTATGGTGGTGGTATTCTGTTTATCGCTCTTCCTGTGAGCTCAATAAGGTAACAACTATTTCCCTATTGCTCTGGGTGAAACTTTCCCTTTCATTCCTTGGTCGGAGGGTGTGTTGGTTGAAGATCTAGTCGGTTCTGGGTCTTGATGTTTTGGGCCTACGTGGATTCTTGTTTTGGCATTCTGGGTGGTGGTTCGTCATTTGTCTCAGTAAGTTTATGTTGATTTTATCAGTGGCGCTTGAACCTTTAGTGGTGGTGGTTTTTCTTGAGCATAGGTTTTAGTGTTGGTGTTGTTTTGGCTTTCTGGCATAGGCATTTCCTGGCTTTCCCTTCATGGGGCCACTAATAGAAGAATTCCCTTCAGTGAAGCCTAGTGGATTTGGCGTCAGTTGGGTTTCTGGGAGCCTGGACTTCTAATTTTTCTTGTGAGCATCTCAGAGGTGTCCTTCTGGATTTTTCAAGAAAGGGGTTGTCTGCAAGTTCTAGCCTGGATTGGTGATTGTTTCACGGTGATTTTGGGTCGAGGTGACCAATGGCGTTGGGTTACCTTGCCTTCTCTATCTATTGTGTGGAATGCTAGGTTTTTGGTGGAGGGTGGTCGATTGGTAGTGTGCGTCATTTCTGGGTGTGTGGTGTTGGGTTTGATTAGGTTTTCCTTGGTGTGGATTGGGGTTAGCCTCAGGGGTTTAGGTTTCGAGATGACCACCAGCATGAAGCTAAGTACACGTTCCTTGCGTGCCCCTATTCAGGCAAAGGTGGAAGCGTCCCTTTTTAGGGAGGGGTCAATTGTGTCAGATGGAATCTAGGGTGGCATTGTGAGAACAGATGGTGATAGCAGCAGCTAGGGTGTCGGAATTATGCCCAAATTTGTACGTGGGGGTTGTGGAGCACGTGCTGGGTGAAGGTCTTTGATCGGTCCTATGGTTAGCAGGGGTAGCAGGATCTTGGCTTAGAGTGAATGTGGAGTAGGAAACGAGCATAGGAAAACGGGTCATGACTAAGTCCCAAGCACACAAGGGCGAAGCAGCAATCCAGGTGGTGTGGGGTCAGTTGGACGTGCATCTGCTAGGTGTGCTGGGAGAACTACGACGCTCCAAGAGATGGTCCAATCTGTCATAGATATGTTGGAATCTATAGGGTCCGGAAGGAGGAACACGAGGTAGTTATGGCAATTGGAGCAAATCCATTATTTTCAATGCCATGTTCGCAAAATAATTGTGGTTTTCTGACATGGGCATAATCTGTTGACTGAGAAGATCGAAAAGCTAGAAGCTTGGCTTGCTAACTTTGAGCAACATGTCGACTTTATGTACCACCCTCCTCCTCCTCTAGAAACGAGGCCAGATAATCCTTATTTAATCACTTCTAATGACTGATTATTGTAAGTAGTGTCTTTCTAGTTCTTTTTGTTTTTTGGTATGTAAGGCCTATAAGGTTGTGGATATCTCTATTGTGCATTTTATTTTTTGTATGTAGCATGCTAATAGCATTAGTCAACAAACCTAGTCGAGGTGAGACCACATGCATTTTGACATCTTTGTATATATTTTTTTGAGTAATGAAAAAAATTCGATATATATATATATATATATATATGGAAATATCTAGTTTAAATGAAAATGAGTTATTTAATTGATGTGATAATTTTTCCATCACTTGCATGTTAACATTGTTAACAATTTTGTTATTATGCTTTACTTTTCTTTAATAATGAGTGAGTAAACATTTTCTCAAAAGAAAATCGAAACAATAAGTAAACACTCCTCACTCTTGATTTCAAGGAGTACCTACTAAGTATATGATATGCATTTATAGTTTGGAAAATTTTTAGCATTATTGAAATGTTTATTTTACATATATTTGCTTTGTATGTGCAATGGAGAAATTTTAAATATCAATTTCATATTAACAACGTATAAATCTAAAGGAGAGAAATTTAATATATATATAAAACAACGATTAAGAGTATGTGTTTTTTTGGTAAAATGTTATAGGTTCAAATTCAAAGAGGATTATATATATATATATATATACTTTTATAATCTTTAAATGAAAAAATCTCATATATCAATTTTATATCTAATTTAGCCATAATCTTAAAATTAAATTATCATTATTATTAGTATTTTTTTTCAAAAACATTAAAAATAAATAAATAGCAAACTTAATTTAAATTTAGATATTAAAATTTAATTAAATATATTTATCCTTACTTTATCATGGAGATTCGTGTAAAAATTAGATTCATGTAAAGTAACTCCCACCCACCAATTTTTTAGGGATCTGACTTTATTCCAATTCTAATAAGTCTATTTTATGATAAGATACGTAATTCCTTTTTATTCTAAAATTAAAATTGACCCTGTCAAAACAACACAAAGAAGAGATGAAAAAATAAACAATACCTAGCCTGACCAATTTAAAAAAAAACACCCCTATATAAATATTTACTTCTATCATTATACTTCTTCAAATCCCATGTAAAGTATTCCCATATAAAATATTAAACCTACTCACACTCCAGATTAACCTAACCAATTCTATCCACACCGGGCTCTTTTGAATTCTCCCATTGTGCAAAGTATTTAACCAGTCATTCATTTAACTCTTTTCTAATTTTATTAATACGAATCATAACAAATGCCCAATGAAAACAACATTTAACCTTATGAGAGCAACAATTTTTACATTAAAAGTATATATTATTTTAAAAATATAGTACTACACAAAATGCTTCACAATATTAAAAAAAAAACTTAAGCAATCATATTTTATACATGATATCTTATTTTAATTTATTTATTTTTTTAAATTGATTACACAAATACTAATTAATTGTAATACTATAGGGAAGGTTTGTTTTTTTTAATAAAACCAAACTCTTCAATGATGTCAATTGTATTTACATAATCGGAAACGTAATATTTATATTTATATTTAATGTTATTTTAGCTGCAATTAAATAATACAATATTTATATACATTTACCATTTTATTTGCTTATATTTACTCTCACAAAAGAGTCTGGAGTTTTTTAATTTAAGTATTTATATTTCATACATGCAACTCACACTTTATGATAACGCATAATTATCAATTTAAAATTTTATTAAATTTATATTATATAAATAAATTATTTTAAATTTATTGGGTTAAAATGTATATTATTGAGAATTTCAGACAGAATTGAGTAATGCTACTAGCATTACTTAGTTAAAATTAAATGTTTTGATTGTGCAGGTGGTTGTTGGCGCACCTAGCTCTGGCTCTTTGATTACACGTGGTTGTTAAAATTGACAGTTGTGTGCACCTGGCTCTTGCTCTAGCTCCGTGATTATGTGTGGTTGTTAATATTGACAGTTGTGTCGATTGAATTTTGTTAGGGGGTTTGAATAGCCTGATTTCGTTGTTGCGATGATCCACAAGCCCTGGATGCCCCCTTCTCGGTCCCTGGATAGATTCATTCACGTGTTCTAGAATCTTGATTTCGGTGTTGCGGTGATCCACAAGCCCTGGATGCCCCCTTCTCGGTCCCTGGATAGATTCATTCACGTGTTCTAGAATCTTGTGATGTTGACATTTATGAGCACCTGTGAGACTAAGCTCCAAGTATGTAATGTAATTCGTTCCTTTTGTTGAGAATGCAACAAGATGATGGTGCTTAGTGGAAAGGAGTCACCTTCACTAAGTGGGTCCGCAGGCAAATTATGGCGCAAAGTCTATTTTTAGACTATGTCTATTTTTAGACATATGGATCATGGTCTATGAGTTGCATGATGCTGTTTATGGATGATTGGTCATGTTGGGAAAAATAGATGGGCTTCTATTTTCTGGTTCACAGCAGGAGTGATCAAAGTCTATTTTTAGATTGCCAGGTTAAAAATAGAAAAGTCAAATATTAGTCTCATAATAATATTTAGACTATAAACTTTATCTTATCCTCTTGGAGCACTTCAGTTTGAGCTACAGATGTGCCACATGTAGTTGTCAGAAGGAAATACGCTTTTGTTGTGAGTCAGTTGAGCTATTGCATGCATGACATCAGTTAGAACTCATGCATGTGAGTTCTGTGGAGTTGGATGTGGAGTTGATGGAGTTGTGTTCAGTTTGACTTGGTTAAACTAGTTGTAATTAGTCTAACTGCAAATAGACTAATGATGAGTTGTGTGAATTAATTATTAACTCATAATGCAACTGAATAATACATCAGTTAACTCAGTGCATGTATAGTTCAGTGGAGACAGGTGTCAGAGGTTGAGATTGCTATCAGTTGTGATTATAGTTGTGCATGAGATCTTGCACAAGCAATGTATTGAGTATGCCCATGATGATTGCCAAGTAGATGCCCAGTGAATAGCCTGTGCTCACGTGATTTCCAGTGTGAGTGATTCTCAGCAGGTATTGTGAAATAGAGGCAGGCAAAGCAGCGGAGGAGATTTGAACTTGTTACTTGTTCGGATTTGAGCTAGTTTTGTGTGTAACAGGTGAAGATAGTGTTGGATACTTGTGAGGAGTATTGTACTATGTATTGTTACATGTTCTCAATCATTAATATATAGATAGTGTGGGGTTTTCAGCTGTAAGCTTTCCCCGGGATACATACTGTGTTAATGTGTGCATGCGATTGATGTTTCATTGTTTTTGATGCTGCTAAATTGATGATCAACATAGAGGAGGTTATGTATTATGCATGTATTCCGCAATAGTGTATAATCAGGATAATCTCTGTTGAATATGTGTTTATTATTCAAAATTTCTACATGGTATCAGAGCTGTTGATCATCAGATCTACTATTCAGAAAGTGTTTACATTCTATTTCTTCAAGCAGAGTTTGTAATCGAGCCAGGTAGCCTCTGGATTCATCCTTCCTTTGGAAGGTGAGATATCCGGTAAAAGCCCATACAGTGAATCTCTGTACGAGAAATACTTTGTTCTCACGAATCTTAGATCGGAGGCGGTTGAGTTTAGAGCTAGTGGAATTCGAATTTGCAGCAGTGTTTTCTTGGTATCAACGTGGCAATGTCTTTCAACGGATTGCGATTGGAGTATGCTCTTGAGGGCAGCTCAAACTATATTGCATGGAAGGACAGGATGGAGGCAATGTTGGATGATAATGGGCTGAAGGATTTCATAGAGGCTGATGTCCCAAAGCCTACTGATGTTGCGCAGGTTGATGCTTGGCAAAAGAAGACAGCAAAGTGTTGAAGGATTCTATTGGAGTGCGTGAAGGATCACATTGTGTCCAGCCTGCATGGAAAGGCTTCTCCATACTTGATGTGGAAATCATTTACAGATCTATTCCAAAGCAAGAGCAATCAAAGGAAACTGGCGCTCAAGGATAAACTCATAAACATCAAATGTGAGAAGGGAGACAATATGCCTAAGTATCTCACGAAGTTCACTCAGTGCAGGGATGAGCTGGGAAGTGTGGGGGTGACTGTCGATGATGAGGACTTGGTGAGATTGGCTCTCCTTAGTCTTCCGAAGAGTTGGAATTCCTATCAGGACTCTGTTAATGGTCGGGAGAAATTGCTAGGATGGGAGAGACTTTGGTCAGATCTTGTGCAGAAGGAGATCAGGCAGAATACCAGGGATGGATCTTCATCAAAGGGACCTGATGAAGAAAATTGCGCTTTGGCTGCCAAAGCAAAGAAGGGAAAGAGCAAAAAAGCTTCCCAGTCTGGTGCGAAAGGCAAGAAGCAGGACATGTCCAAGGTGAAGTGTTTTCACTGTCACCAACACGGACACTATGCCACTAATTGTCCGCATAAGAAGAAGAACAAGAAAGCTGTTGGATCTGCAGCAGGAGAGGCTCTAGCCTCGCATTTTGAGCTTGATTTTTCAGTGATCGCATGCTTGGTTTCAAGTGTGATGAGATCGGTGTGGTTCTTGGACAGTGGTGTGTCTTTTCACATGACAGGAGATCGAGATTTGTTTTCTGATCTGGAGGACAAAGATCTTGGAGTGCACATCGAGATGGGCGATGATGGTAGATACAGTGCGACTGGTATCGGTACCATTTCCTTTGAGAGGGAGTCTGGTAAACCCTTCATATTGAAGGAAGTGATGCATGTTCCAGGATTGAAGAAGAATCTTATCTCTGTGGTGATGTTAGAAGACAAGGGATATGATGTTGTTTTCAGCGAGGGAAAGGCTTTCCTGCGCAGCAAGACAACTGGAGAAACCCGGAAGATAGGGGTTCGAGTGAGGAACCTTTATCAGTTGCATGTAGATGGATGCGCAGCAATGGCATGCAAGGCAAAAGGATTGGTGAGCCGGGATGATGGCGAGCTGTGGCATAGGAGATTGGGTCACCTTCACCATGGAGCCTTGAAGATACTGCAGCAGATCACTACAGGTCTTCCTAAAGGCACTCTTGCGCAGTCAGATCAATGCAAGGGGTGTACCTTGGGAAAGTTTGTGAAAGCCACCTTTCACAAGAAGGATAGTCGCGCCACGACGATCCTTGAGAGAATTCACACAGACGTGTGTGGACCTTTCTTAGTAGCTTCGACAGCAAAACACAGGTATTATGTGATTTTTGTTGATGATTTCTCTCGTAAGTGCTGGAACTTCTTCATGCATAAGAAGAGCGAGACATACTCAAAGTTCTGTGAGTTCAAAGCACTGCTCGAGAAGGAGTCGGGGAAGAAGGTGAAGGCTCTTAGGAGCGATAATGGTGGTGAATACATCTTTCGCGAGTTCAAGGATTTCTGCAAGGCAAAAGGGATACGAAGAGAGCTCATAGCTCCCCATAACCCACAGCAGAATGGGGTTGCTGAGCGGAAGAACATAACGATCGTGGGTGCTGCACGGGCAATGTTTCATGATCAAGGCCTACCCCTTCACTTGTGGGTGGAAGCATGCAATACAACAGTTTATGTGCAGAACCGTTGTCCTCATAGGATACTTGGCATGAGTACACCCGAGGAGGCTTATTTTGGTAAGAAGCCTGATCTTTCTCATTTGAGGATTTTTGGTGCTAACGTTTACATGCATGTGACAAAGGATGCCAGGAAGAAGTTGGAGCTGACCGCAGAGGTTGGGATATTTTTGGGGTACACTGATACACCCCACAACTATCGTGTGTATTTGCCAAACAGTGGTAAGACTGTTGTGCGACGAGATATAAAATTTCAGGAGGAGAAAGCCATGAAGTGTTTGCTTGAGAGGGAGATACACTTGCATGCAGATTAGGAGGTATTATTTCCTAAGGATGAGCTTCAGGACGTGGATCAGCCACAAGATGAGGTTCATGGAGTGAAAGAGACCACTCATGCAGCGCCAACCATCAGAGGGTGAAAGCGCTTGACAGAAGCTGAGCGACTGGCTCAAGATGCAGAGAAAGTTGTAGGACCACTTACAGCCCAACGCAGGTAGAGACAGTCACCTGATCGGTACACTGGATACATGGCTCTTATGAGAAAATGTGTTGTGACTGAGCCATGCTCTTTCGAGGAAGCTGTGGAGGATCCCGCATGGGTAGACGCCATGGTGGAAGAGTATGATTCAATTGTTAGAAACAGTGCATGGGAGATTGTTCCTAGACCGGAAGGGACATCAGTGGTGGGTTCGAGATGGATCTACAAAGTTAAGCAGGCAGCTGACGGGAGTGTGGAGAAGTACAAGGCAAGATTTGTTGCCCGAGGCTTTTCACAGATAGAGGGGATCGATTATGAGGAGACCTTTGCACCTGTCGCAAGGTATTCTTCCATACAGACGATTCTTTCTCTCTCAGCGTAGATGGGATGGCACATTCATCAGATGGATGTGAAGACTGCGTTCCTCAACGGCGTCATTGAGGAGGAGGGGTACATTGAGTAGCCTGAAGGTTTTGAGATCTGCAGCAGCGAGTTGCATGTGTGCAGGCTCAAGAGAGCGTTGTATGGGTTGAAACAAGCACCACGTGCTTGGTACACACGGATAGACAGTTATTTCACCGGACCTGGATTCTCCAAGAGTGAGGTGGATCCTAACCTATACCAGATTGTGGTGGAGGGTAAGTTGCTTATCATTGTACTTTATGTAGATGATTTGATTATAACGGGTGATGAGCTGTTGATACTTTCATGCAAGGATGATCTTGCTAAGGAGTTTAAGATGAAGGACTTGGGCCTCCTTCATTATTTCCTGGGATTGGAAATTTGGCAGCGCAGTGATGGACTATTTGTTTCTCAGGGTAAGTATGCTCGGGAGATATTGGAGAAGTTCAACATGCATGGCTGCAAGCCTGTTGATACTCCTCTTCCTGGAGGTTGGAGGAAGGAGGATGCCACTTCGGCAGAAGAAGTGGATGCCACTGTTTATCGACAGTTGGTGGGGTTGCTTATGTATCTGGTCAATACACGACCCGATATATGCTATGCTATTAACCAGCTTTCACAAGCTATGGTTAAGCCAACCAAGCTCTTCTGGAAGGCGGGCAAGCATGTATTGCGTTATTTGAGAGGCACATCGGGATATGGATCTTGGTACAGACAGGAGGATGTAGATTGGGCAGGGAGCTCAATGGACGACATCAGGTACCATCATATCAGAGATTGTGTGCAGCGGAGAATCATGTTACTTTCATACATTCCAACGGAGGATCAGGATGCTGATATCTTGACGAAGGCGCTCACCAGGAGAAAATTCGAATACCACCAAGGCAGGATAGGGGTTGCTGATAATTCATATCTTGTTGAGAGGGAGTGTTGAGAATGCAACAAGATGATGGAGCTTAGTGGAAAGGAGTCGCCTTCGCTAAGTGGGCCCGCAAGCAAATTATGGCGCAAAGTCTATTTTTAGACTATGTCTATTTTTAGACTATGTCTATTTTTAGACATATGGATCATGGTCGATGAGTTGCAAGATGTTGTTTATGGATGATTGGTCATGTTGGGAAAAATAAATGGACTTCTATTTTCTAGTTCACAGCAGGAGTGATCAAAGTCTATTTTTAGACTGTCAGGTTAAAAATAGAAAAGTCAAATATTATTGTCTCATAATAATATTTAGACTATAAACTTTATCTTATCCTCTTGGAGCACTTCAGTTTGAGCTACAGATGTGCCACATGCAGCTGTCAGAAGGAAATACGCTTTTCTTGTGAGTTAGTTGAGCTATTGCATGCATGACATCAGTTAGAACTCATGCATATGAGTTCTGTGGAGTTGGATGTGGAGTTGATGGAGTTGTGTTCAGTTTGACTTGGTTAAACTAGTTGTAATTAGTCTAATTGCAAATAGACTAATGATAAGTTGTGTGAATTAATTATTAACTCATAATGAAACTGAAGAATACATCAGTTAACTCAGTGCATGTACAGTTCAGTGGAGACAGGTGTTAGAGGTTGAGATTGCTATCAGTTGTGACTATAGTTGTGCATGAGATCTTGCACAAGCAATGTATTGAGTATGCCCATGATGATTGCCAAGCAGATGCCCAGTGAATAGCCTGTGCTCACATGATTTCCAGTGTGAGTGATTCTCAGCAGGTATTGTGCAATAGAGGTAGGCAAAGCAGCGGAGGAGATTTGAACTTGTTACTTGTTCGAATCTGAGCTAGTTTTGTGTGTAACAGGAGGAGATAGTGCTGGATACTTGTGAGGAGTATTGTACTATGTATTGTTACATGTTCTCAATCATTAATATACAGATAGTGTGGGGTTTTCAGCTGTAAGCTTTCCCCGGGATACATACTATGTTAATGTGTGCATGCGATTGATGTTTCATTGTTTTTGATTTGCTAAATTGATGATCAACGTAGAGGAGGTTATGTATTATGCATGTATTCCGCAATAGTGTATAATCAGGATAATCTTTGTTGAATATGTGTTTATTATTCAAAATTTCTACACATTTGTAGCTAACAGAGTTGTGAGAATGCGTTGGTAGTTGGCCCTTTCAAAGTATAAAAGTGGGGGAACTTACTACCTTGGAACGAAACATCTTCATACCGAAAAGCTCGGGGAGGTTATCCATGATGGACTAGGTAAAAAGAGCCTGATGCGTTCCCCAAACCCCCACTAGCCAGCATTAGTTGTACACATAGAATCGCCCCAACGAACTTCGTCAGGTATCATACTGGACGAGATGGTCAGCTTCCATCTCCAGTCAGCTGTCATCTTTCTATGCACTCCTTGTTCCTAGCATTTAAGGAAGCGTAAAAGTGTGTCTTTGGCTTGCCTTCCTTATCTTATGTAAACTTCAATTTTGTAATTTTTTTTTTCAATTTTGCAAAAAAAAAATTGTTTTTACATCAATCTTGACTGAAAAATGATAATTCATCACTGAATTTAGATGATCAAGTCAAAGCATGAGCACCCAGGCAGTTATTTGGATTTAATTCTATTGTATATTTTTTCTTTGTTCTTTCTTTTGGCTGGCCGCAATGTGTAATACAAAGAGAATCAAGTGTATGTCATTAAATTTCATATTCATGGAAATATCATATAAAATTTTTTATTTTTATTATTGATGATAATACAACCGTCTGATCTGGACTACTTTATGGCTTTTAAGCATTCTAGGAATCTTGGAGCGAAATTTATTATTCGTAAATGAACTTGCATTTTATTAATGACTTAAACTAGCTAAATTTTATTATCTATTGTAAGTGTATTCAATGCCCATATGTCAACCACACTGGACACCCATGTTTTCAAATAACAGAAACCTCAAAGAGTCCAATGCTAGAGACTGAACTAACTTATACTGTTGATAGCAATTGTGCAATTGGACAATAACAAAGCAAGCATACTCTCACATATTCTGCTAGATTGTCTCTCCCTTCAGTTTAGCATGCTTCTTGTAGTAAAATACATGCAGTGAACTCCCTCTGAACATGGGAACATTACTGAACTCCATATGGCAATTTTCAAAAGCCAATCAACAGTCAAAAGTCCACTGGTTCCAAAGGTTACAACTGCAAACCAACAATATCAAAAAATTCATCCCTGATAGGGGGTATGATTAATACATAAGAGATTGGCCCAGATTTTCAAGTCACTTCCAACCCCAGTTGACGTTGTAGTCACAGCTGTAGAACCCATGAAATGGTAAAATACTAATCCATGTTTCCTCAAGCTGATATGTATATAGTCTATCGCAATTTATTTTTCTGACTGGGGAGTATAATGTTTGGATTTCTAATGTAAAAACTTAATGTGGCAAGCTCCTTCCATCTTCCACTGCAATGAACACGAGTGGAAATACTCCAGAGAGTGTCCCTGTGTTTAACTCTGGTCTTTGATGGTGGCTTTAATGTTGGCATTCGTTTTAGATTCAATAAAGATTGCTTTGGACTCTTGTCCATAGCATTTGCAATCAACCAACGAATACCCGAGAGTTGTTGTTTTGGAGTGCTCCAGCTCTTCAGATTAGTGCTTTCCTGCAACTCTAGACCTGCCACATGGACATCTGTGACATTGAACTGAGATGGTGCTTCTTTTCTATCCTTCATTTCTTCAGGGATTCTATCATGCACTATATCTGACAGTCTCCTTTCCATTATGAGATGTGGAGACCATACAATTTGTTTTTCTTATACTAAAGCCATCATAGGAGCTCCCACCAGTTCATAGCACCGAAAAGGATCATGTAACTGAACTCTCAAAATCATTGTCAAAGCATTTCCTATGAAACCTTGTTTCCTAATGCCAATATCAACCTTATCATCTTTGGTATGCCTTCTAATGATTGATTCTTAATGAACACCAGTGTGAGCGGCAAGGATCATAGAAATCCTTTCCTTTGTTCCCTCGTTATCCATTCGTGAATTTAGTTGGACCCACTCGTTTAAGGTAATGGCCATTTCCAACAAGCCATCAACATTATTCTTTCCATCCTTTGCATCTAATTATTGCAAACCTGCTCTTCCATGTTGTTATTCGTTGAAGTATTATTTTTAATCATTTTTTTCTATTTACAGTTTTTCCTGTATATGAAATAATCAATTTTTATCTCGGTAAGCTAAGAAGTAAAGCAAGCTCAAATCTGAACTCTTACATGTTGCTTTACAACAGCTAGTCTATTGCACTACTGCATAGTTTGCAATTGCATTATCCATTCGTGAAGGGATGGTTGGATTTTATTCTATTGTTAGATTAAGGCCTTGAGAGACTCTTTTTCTTCCTGCCTCGTAATAGCGGATTTTTCCTTCCATCATTGGCAAGCCCCACAATTTCCTTTCCCCGCAATGATAAGTCTGTGATTATTTAGGCCTGTGATTATTTTGTTGCAGGAGACTGTGGGTTGTGGAGACACTTTCATTGGCAGTCTTAATAATTGTCTTAAGGATTGCGATTTTCTTCCTTTGGCTTTAAACCAACCCAAGCTATGTATTTTAAGTAGAAAAGTAAAAATATTTTTTTATAACAATAGGAAAAAAAATTAAATACAGATTTATTTAAATTTTAGAATTTTTTACAAATTTTCTTAATTTCTAATATGCAAATTGTAAAGCTAAGATACTTATTTTCTTTGCAAACAAAATTGTAAACCTAAGATACTTATTCTCACATTATTAACCTCTTTCAGTGCCCTGCTATATTTTCAAGGCCATTCTGAAAGGCCTGAGATTGCTCTGTCAACACCCAATTAATTCCTCACGGTATTCTGAAACTCCTCCATACTAAATCCTCAGTTCTGAAGTGGTCATGTTCTCATAACATATTGTCTGGTTTGTTGTGTAATAAATGTGATCATTTCATCAGCCTCATTTCGATGCACCCTGGGAGGGAGTGCATGTGCATATATGCCCAGAAACTTAAACCTGAGATGATGTTGATTTTTTCTAATTTACCATCATCATAATACTGCCATACTTGAATACCTCTACTGCAATCATACCTCTACTTGATTTTTTCTGGCTTAACATCATCATGGCGCCCTGGCAGCTGAAGGTAAAGTGCATTATCATCAACAAAGGGTTGTAAACTTTGCATTCACTTCTGACTGTAACCGCGCAATGTCACAGCGTGACAGAGAGAGAGCAGGAATGCAAACACAGAAACGCAGAACAGAAATTAAACTCCACAACACAACTTGCTTTCATTCATTGATCATACAGGTATTTATACAAGATGAAGAAGGTTCTGGATAGCAAGTCGGGCGGTGGCTTCCTAAAGAAGCTAGCCCCTTTGTCAATAATCTCTAGAACCAGCGTTAAAACCTCTGTTGAATTTTTACTGCTCTACGCCGACTAACTCTGATGACTACGCTGACTATCCCTGTCATACGGTCATTGTGATTAATGGTCTAACACCTCCCCTTAATCACGACGACCTAAAATTTAACTTGCCTGCTGGTCTAAGTCTCAGCTAGGCTTACAACAAAACATTTCATTTTTTCCTTCTTATTAAAGGGTCCATGCTTGTTCCTTTTCCTTTGCTGGTACAGTTTCATTTTCACCTTTCTTGTCATAAGATAGTGATTGAGCTTCTCCTTTCTTGATTGCAGGTTAACATTCTTTGTATTCAACCTTGCTTCACGTTCCTTAATGCTTGCAATTTCTTCAAGTTTTGTTGCTTCTTCCTGATTGTGAATATCTGCACACTCAAAAACAATGTTAGATTCATAAACAGAACCATATTGATTTTTGTCATCCTGCTCATTCATGGATTCTTCAGTTTCAAGATTCTTCACCATGTCAATTGCTGCTTTCAAACCTACATCAATATGTTTAAAAAATTTCTCAAGCCATCCATCAATTAGCTTTATCTCTGCATCAAGCTTGACATCTTCAAACTTGTTTCTTCCTTTAACTGCTACTACAATTTCTTCTTCATGTTCTTCCACGCGATCATCAAAAGCAAACAACAATTTATCAATCATTTTCTTTTCAGTGATAACTTGCAATTCATTTTCATAAAATAAATATCCATTATCAAATTTAATAACAGATCGGCTTTCAAACATAGCTGCTTCTTTTACCAGCATTTCGCAGCTCCTCCTGGGAAATCCCCAGCTCCTTCAGCAAGCGGCTCTCTGTATTAATTTACCTACAGATGCATGTGACAGCACCTGGGTAGGACCGAAGGCTCTGCAATACAAAATCTTTACAGTCGCTCCACCAACGCTCTTTAGCTTTCACTCAACAACTGCACTTACACAAACAAACTTTAGCTCCTCAATCTGTCGGTTCCTTCGCACACAACGTCTTTCACGTCCTCAACTTAATATCCACAGGCAGCAAGAGTCAACTTGCTGAGCCAACACTGGCTGAGCACACAACTCCCAACTATATGAGCACACAGCTCCCAACTCGATGAGCACACAGCTCCACCACATGCACAGCTCCCACACTCTAGACAGGGGCGCGCCTTCCTCACGATTTACACAACACTATTCTTACTCGAACAAACCTCACTAGGCGGCCTCACCAATTTGCAGCAACAAACAAACTCAACACTCAACACAGCTCACACTTCTGAGCTCTCCACTCTGCCGAAATCCTCGGCTTTGATACCATGACAGAGAGAGCAGGAATGCAAACACAGAAACGCAGAACAGAAATTAAACTCCACAACACAACTTGCTTTCATTCATTGATCATACAAGTATTTATACAAGATGAAGAAGGTTCTGGATATCAAGTCGGGCGGTGGCTTCCTGAAGAAGCTAGCCCCTTTGTCAATAATCT
The DNA here is from genome assembly GCA_031772625.1 of Pinus tabuliformis. Lineage (NCBI taxonomy): Eukaryota > Viridiplantae > Streptophyta > Pinopsida > Pinales > Pinaceae > Pinus > Pinus tabuliformis. The sequence goes on from CM062817.1 coordinate 346,389,671, forward strand.
CTAGAACCAACATTAAAACCTCTGTTGAATTTTTACTGCTCTACGCCGACTAACTCTGATGACTACGCCGACTATCCCTGTCATACGGTCGTTGTGATTAATGGTCTAACACAGCGTTCATTCTAACTGTCAACGCATTACAGTGGAGAACTGTGCATGGAAGTTGTACATATTTTGAGTGTTCTTTTCTGATCGTATAACTTCATTTACATCCACAAATAGACAACATTTGCTTCATTTATGCAATACCCAGCCTATAATTGTCATTTTTTCACCTCATCAGAACTGGAAAAATCCATTGTGTTCGACATAACCACTGTTCAACTCGCTTTCACCTTCGATCTGCCAATGCACCCAAAAATCTTTCGAAAACAGAGTTCCACCATTCACCATCATTTCCTTCTCTTGGCAGGACAATTTATAATCTTGACCTGAGCTCAGAGAAAATGCTTCTATCTGATTGTATCTTGAGTCCCTCGATAGCTAGAGCTTCTATCTTCTCCATAGCTGACGGGACTAGTTCTTCAAGTGAAATAAATTCATCAACAGATAGATGGTCAGACCTATGATCTGATCTCATGTCTCGACCTATTAACTGTCTGCATGTCAAAGCAACAAAGGTAAGCAACATTGTTGAATAAGAAGAGCTTACTTGAATATATTTTAACAAGATGTGCTTCTCTGAATGTTGTACAAATATTTAGAGACAGAAATAAATAAATAAAACGATAGCATTAATAGCATTAGTATATCATTAATAGAATTAATTTAACCCAGTTTTAGATATGTCAAGAACTTAAGCCCATACCTTGCTTCTAATGCTATTTGCTGAATAGTTTTCCAAGTGATGTTTTCAAGAGGCATCATTGCTTTAGCTTGCATAGTAAGTCTTTCAGCTCCAGGAGAAGCTAATCTATGCAAAATATCAATAACACTGGACCCCATTTCAGCAGGCATTACAAGAGGCTTTGATACCTGCACGATCAATCTTCCCTTGCTTTTACTATTATCAAATTGAGAGGACTGTCTAATATACTTGAAGGACCTTTACGAGAATTTTTAAAAGCTTTTACATCCAAACCCCACTTTTGTATCAGTGCTTCTGCTTCTGCATCCTCTAGCATCCTAGCTCGTATGTTATTGTGCATGGTCCCAGTTGATTTCTGAAGCTCTGATTCTGCAATCTGCTCTAACGATACCAATTTTAGATCTTCATCTTAGTCCCAACCATCTGTAGAAGTTTGACCAAACTTCCAGACAACAGGTACAAAAAGTTTCGGTTCAAGGCTACCTACTTCCAATGAAGGCACTCTCTCAAATGGCTTGGGAAGGCACTTTTTGGAAGAGTCTGATCCAATTTCAGAACTCGAACAAACAAAATCTTGATTAGGCATATTAAGAAATTAAATTGGCAGGGACTTACTACCTCCACAGGGCTCTTGTTAATTTTAAACCAAGCTAAAATATTGAATGAATAGTAAAACTTTTTAGTGGATTTTTAATCCTAAAATTCAATCAACCATATTTGTTGAAATAATAAAATTTTATTAATAAAATTACACACTTGTGCCATTACATTCCACCAACCCACCCTCATACTAACAGAAAATTACAAAACCAAAAATAAATTGCTACATGAACTAATTGTTTATTAAAAAAAATCCTTAATGAGTTGACTATTTACTCTATATCCTTAACACTTTCTTGATTTATTAAAAATTAAAAGAAAACAAAAACTTGGCTCTTGGTCTTATGTCTCTTTAACTTCCTTATTAGTCCCTGCCATCTGGCAATGGCCAGGGACTATAGTAATCGGAAACGATGTACTTAACATTAGTTCACCTGCTTGAACGCGCTTGTTTATCGAGTATAAACAAAGTTTTTTAGCTCATAGTGATTTATGGTCTTATTTGGCCTCTTCCCGAGGCAGAGGCGCTAAAATCATATATTATCTTGCATTTGTCTGCATCTTTCTCATTCATTTTTCGGAGCTGTTGATTAATGCTAACATTAATCTAGCAATATAAAATGCCAGCTCTTATTGCATTTGACTTATCACGAAGCTGAACCGGTTGATATCACACCGGGTATTCTTTATATATCACGCCGGGTATTCTTTATATATGTTATTTCTCCATAACACTTTTGATAGATATATACAACATTTCGGGCGGGCTCTTTACAGCCGTAAGGATTAAAGAGATTGCCACTGTTGCAATGTGTCACTCTGCATGCTGCTGTGGTGTCTACAGAACAGATGCTCTGCATGCTGTTGCATGCTACTGTGGTGTCTACAGAACAGATGTTGCTGAGGGGAGACAGAACAGATGTTGTATAAGCATACCTAGAAGCATATCCAGATCGATATGCATAACCAGTTGTTTCAGGTGGTGAAGAATGAGACCCAAATCCAGATCAAACAGTAGTTTCAGTAACAAATTCATACGCATAAGATGTTGCTGAGGGGAGACAGAATAGATGTTGTATAAGCATATCTAGATCGATATGCATAACCAGTTGTTTCAGGTGGTGAAGAACGAGACCCAGATCCAGATTGAACAGTAGTTTCAGTAACAAATTCATACGCATAAGCAGTAGCTTCAAGTGAATCGTTGCAGCCTACCTGAATAGCACGTGGTAAGTCCTAACCTGCCTACCAAAACATAATGGTTCAGCAAAGTAAATCCATGAATCCGAGGTTGATCTTATGATGTTAAATTTTGATATAAGATGAATTTCAGTAAAAACCAAGATAAGGGTCTGTCAACAACATATTTTATTTAAGAACATGAAATCCACTTACTATTAGAATTCTTTATACAAAAAACATGCCGAACTAAATCGAACATCGCGCAGGCTAGTTTTACTGCTACTGTTGCTGGCAACTGTCTGAAAGCAGCCATGAAAATAGAAGAAAACAGAGAAGAGAGTGCCAGCTACGAGACGATGGCCGATGAATTCGTGAATATCCTGCTGAGATGGTCGTTAGAAGACATAATGAACGAAAACCTCTTGAAGGACAAGGTCAGGATCAATTATTCAGAAACCTGCAGCTATTGCTTAATATAACTAGCCAAATTTCTAGGAGTCGATTCATATTTGAAATAATTCGTATAAGTGTGTAGTGATTGAATATGCAAGGACCACCTAGTTTTTTGTATTTTTTTATTATTAATTTAAAAATTTCAATTGTTTGTCTGGTTTCTTTGCCTTGGCTCTAGCTTCCTTTTCCGCTGCTGTGAATGGCTAGCAGAAATGGTTGTAAAGCAAACAGGTAGAGATTCAGTAGTAAAGTAAAGCAAACAGATAGATTATTTTGAAGAAGTCGAAAGTCAATACGGCATATAGAGTTCCACCCTTTCCTGAGAACATGTCGCATGTAAATTTGCATGCGGTTTCCTTGGAGGCCCGTGTCCGTCTGTAAGTTCAACGCGCTATAAGTTGGGGGCATTGGCAATGACCACTTTGCTAAAATCGGGAAAAGAAATCATAAAATTGATGTTCAAATATCAGATTCTCTTATGTTAGATATAATTCAGGAAGTAGCTTTACTAAAACAGATAATTCATAAGCAGGGTATTAATTCACCTGGAATAACTTATGTATCCATCTACACAGTGAAGTAAAAATTCATAACCTACAACTCAGGTTAGCAATCTTTTCCAGATTGGAACTAGAAATTCTTATCAACAAACAATAGGAGAGGTAGAATAAGAATGAGGACCATCATTTTTTCTTTTCAACAGGAAACTATTGTATTTTCAAGATAAAAGCTACAACATCCCAACCAGAAAGCAATTCTATTAATTGAACAGGTATGCAGTTACCAGTTTACTGACCTGCACATAATATGACGGCATCCAGACGTTTTTTCAACAATATGTTTGCATCTTGGACACTGTTGCCAGTCTTTCTCTTTGGCTAGCTTGAAGAGTGCCATGTCACCTTTCTCTTCCTCGCGAGGCGACACCTTCTTTATTTCAGTGCAATCCAAACCCTCATGCCATGGCACACCGCACTGAACGCAAATTAACCTTGCGCAATGAGGGCATTCTGACTTTTTAATAACCACAGCAGCTGCCGCAGTTGAGCTTCCTGCTTCAGGCACATCCTTCAACAAGGGTGCCGAGCAATCCTCAAAAGGGCAACAGGACCTCTGAGAAATGGGATTCTCCACATCCGTCAATGCCAATTTCCACTTCTCAATGGTAAGCTTCGAAAGGATCGCTTCACATATTTGAGGAATCAGATTCTCACTGCAACTGGGTTCTGGGCAATGAATGGGCAGTGAATTTTCTTGCAATTTACCACGGATATGCAGGGCCATGCAAGAAGAACAAAACCTGTGCGAACAATCCATTCTATCAAAAAATTCAGATGGGTATTTCACTTCAAAACAGATGCGGCACGATTCTTTCATAGAAGGGGCATCTTGATTTCCTTCCACCACCCTCTTCCCAGTCCTTCTCGGCCTTTTGGGCAAGGGAACCAATATCCGTCCGCTTCTCAGGCGCTTACCCACTGAATTCTGAGGTAAAAACAAGCAGACAAAACACCCACAAAACTGATCTGTGAAAGCTAATAGTGTTGAAGCAAGCCAATACAATATATCTGAGTAGTCTGTCTTCTGGCAGTATTGAATGCAAGAGGGCTGTGAAAACGATGCCACAACCGGCTGCTGGTTTCTTTTCTCAAAACAAATAGGTCAAACTTTACCCTTCTTTCCTTCGATAAATGATTCCAGCTTCAAAAGTGAATACAACCAGTAAAAGCTAGTTACGAATTTAAAAACGAACCTGCATGGACTACACGTTTTATTTATGAGTTCCACTTGTCACTTGTCTCATTATTTTCTCATTGTGGTGGTGCGTCGACAGAGTGACAGGTGGTGACTTTACTGGCAAAAACTTGTGAAGCTTCACGTGGTCAGGGTTCACATTCCGAAATTTCTATGTGTATGCATGTAAGGCTGCAGCATGAAATGTTCCTAGTGGTGTTGGTTTGAAATTAAATGAACTACCTCTGCATATGCGTAAACACTACTCCTTGTTTTCAGTCAAAAAGCAATAGTTGTACTGGGAATCTGGGACATGGAATAAATAAAAAATAAAGGTTCACTTTATTTTCAAATTCTCCTGCAAAATTTCCTCTAATTTACCTCCTACGTACCATTGCACTGATGTAATTATATTCTAAAGCTATTACAGACATTAAATGCTCAATTAATATATACAAAAAGTCAAAGGCAAATCGAAAGTCTCTTCAGAATACAATCGGCCTCTTTGTACTAGTTTCAAATATCAACATATTCATATGTTTCAAATATCGTATAATGCTTTATCTTTTCAAATTTGTTGACATATATATTTGAAAATTTCTACCAATCACTGATTCCAATATTCAGTAAAACCAAAGCACCCAATCCACAACTGAACTCTCATTTTTGGTAATATGCAAATAGCATGAAGAACACGAGACCATTTCTATAATTTTACACAACTACTTTCTCTTATTCTAAAGAAACTGATACATGGATCAACAAGCCAAACATAGTATAATGCTTTACCTCTCAGTTTTGTGTATATATGATATATAGCTAATGTAATAAAATCTGTGAAACAATCCTTCAATAATTTAGAAGGTTTAAACCCTTAACTTACTTGAAAAGGGTGAAAGGGACAAGCTCATCTACTTTATTGATCTAATAAGAATTTGGAACCACTCTTGTCTTACCATGATTACGCATTAAGTAAAAGCATGGACGCACTGTCTACTATCAAGAGCGTAGTAATAACCCATTAATTTCTATTCGTGAAGAGCTGCTAGCCAAAAATCAAGCTATTAAATGTGATTGAATTAACTGTACAAGTTGAAATACTTTAACCGTAGTATGCAGTATAATAAACCGCTGAACAAGCTTGCTAAACACTGCAACTAACAAGAGCATATGGCAGGTAGTATGCAATATAATAAACCACTAAACAAGCTTGCTAAACATTGCAACTAACAAGAGCATATGGACAGCGTTCTCTTGCTCTAGCTTCTTCTCAGCATCTAGTACAGTTTTCTTGACTTTCCCACTCAATGTAGCTACAGGTGCATTATCAGGCTCAACTTAATGCAGTACGGTTTTCCTGACTTGCCCACTCAATGCAGCTACAAGTGCATTCTCAGGCTCAACTTAATGCAGGGACTTGCTGCCTCGCAGCTCATCTTGTTTGTTTCTATTAACTGTAAATTGGCTTATGAAGAAGGGAACTTGGCAAGTAGATCAAAATACAAATACATACAACTATTTATTCCCATAGTTGATAGAGTGAATGGCATTATTAAATGCCTGTTCAAAAAGTCAATTTGTAATCTCGATGTAGTTAGCCACACTCGCTTTCCATTAAATCAATGGATGGTTTGTAATTTATTTACGTTGTTATTTTATGTAATGTCTATTTTTAGTTCCTATTTTATTTTCTTTTAAATTTATATTAATAAAAGAAGCATAAAGCTTTTCAAACACTTAAAAATAATAATTTTTTAAAATTAAAAATAATTTAGATTTTTAATTGAATAAAAATATTATTGATAATTTTGGGGGAGGTGGGAGCAAGAGGGGTTTTTCTAAGTTCCAATGAAAAAATAGTGATTAAATTTGTTTGTGGTTTAGAACATGCAATGATCTGGATTGGATCATTATATTGTTTGTCATTCATCTCGATGCATTTGGAGTGGAAAAATTGAAGGAACCAACTCATGGGACCGTTTTTACCAGCGAGACTTAGTTTGGAAAAATGAGGTCTGAAACTTTTTAGGGGAATTTTGAGGCATCAAACGACGTTTTTTGGGGGTAAAACTTTGTCGCTTTATCATAGCACCATTTCATGTTATTCTACACGCATAGATATTTCTAATTGTGCAAGAAGCGCGTCAATTAGAGTCCGTATGCAAAAAAAAGTTGACCTTCTTGTTTTCACACCTATAGTTCGGGAGGATGTCGCGTCAACCCCCATTATTCATGGAAAAGGGGCTAGCCATGCGATTATGATGTAAAAGACTCTAGAAGAGTCTATATTGTAACTCTAGCTAAGAGTTGATGTGGTCAAAATTAACCACTAGTAGGCTATCAGGTGGTAACACCCCCTCCCAGGTCTACCCAAAGTAATCATGCCAATCAGGGTAAACATGAGGAGAGATGCTACTAAAATCGAATTCGACCTCCTATGTAACCTTAAGGAAGTGGAACTGACGAAACATCACATACAGTTAGTCGTCCAACATCATCAACCGACCCCTTAAGAGACAAGTCATCCACTCAGACAACATGTCCCTAGGTCCCACTTCTATTCTACAGCTTTTAGGCCATAATTGTTCTCATGCTATGGGCAAGGTAGCAACCAATAACCTAAAGTCGCTCTCACAGGCTTACCTGCCAGTGACTGTGGTCCATAATTGTCAGTTCTGTGCCAGCGACCCTCGGATTTGAGCCAGTTTTCTAGCCCAGAATCCTTGCATCTGCCCAGAACTTGTTGTAACTTTCAGAAATCATTAAAAACGTGATAACCATGTTGATCAATAAAAAATCATCCTCGGGACTAGGCCTGAGCATCCCCAACCGACACTGACATTATGTCAAACACTTGGCATGAATGCAACCTCCAGGTCTAGGATACAAGATAGAGCATAAATGACTGAAACAACTTATGAAACATAACCAGAAGGATCACCTCCTTCTTCATTGAACTACTACATCATCAATTAAGTCTTACATCCATACATAAAATAGTTACAAATAAATATATGAAATAACCATGACATGAACCAATCATTCAACTATGCATATAACCAGCATAAAATCATATAAATATCAAAGATATGACAACCATTAAATCCACATATAGATTAGTGCAAAAGTAAGAGAACTTAGCTTTTATTAATCATAGGAAAATCTGACCAAGTTCAAGACTTCCACGTACCACCTAACCATAGACATGGCTGAACCAGATCCCTCTTTCAGTCAGTCACCCTCGTGCCATATTCCAAGTATGAATGTGGGATCTCATATAAAACCAATTCAAGAACAGCAAAGGGCATCCAAAGGCTAAACCACCTCCACCCTCACCAAATCGTGATCACACCAAAACCGGTGCTTGGATCACAACAGGATAAAACTTGGAATTCCATCTGAAATCCATCACTATCCTTGAGGAATTTTCCATCTCCTTGTCTCTCAGGCTTTATCGTAATCCAAACCAAATCACTAGGCCCTAAACCCAGACTAGTCTCTCAGGCTTTACCACAGTCCAAACTCGGATCACTAGGCCATAAACCGAGACTTCTCCCTCAGGCTTTACCGTGTATCCCGCCAAAACTGGTCAAGGGATTCTTAGGCCTTTGGGAATGGAACTTGAGACCACCTCTACCCTGGATTCCAAAATCCATCCTGAAAACCAAAGCTCGAAAACTGAAATAAACATCCCAACATAGCATGGCATCCATAAAAAAGGCTAGACTAGGCTAGGTTGAAAACCACTGTCATAACCCGGCAAAACCATGCCACTGACAGTAAGAGAACCATAAACCAACATGCAAATCCATGCATGTTCAAACCAGCTAGGAAATCACACATGAAAAAGGTTGCCTGCAAGTATTCCCGCTGAAGTTGTCTGATCCTAGTTTCCTTTATTGTTCCTTGCTTGCTTTCCCTTTCCTTTCCATTCCTTCTCTTTCCTTTCCTTGCCTTCCCTTTCCTTTTCTCCAAACTAGCGTGCTCCAAGAAAATCTAAGTGACCAAGAGATTGAGAAAGAGAGAAAGAATAATGAGAGAGCCCCAAACTTGAACTTGAAAAAAGCTTTTACACTGTCAAGACCTTCCCACTGATCCTTATAAGCCCTTTTATGAATGAGGCCTCTAATTTCTTCATTTTCCATTATTTTCCTTCATTTTCCTCCTCACATGCAACTTGTGACCTTTCGCCTTCCTTTAATCCTAATTTCCTTTATTTTCATAAATAAATGTGTCAAAAATGCCTTTTTGTCTTTTAATGCCTTTGCCAATTTTCCTTATCCAAAACACACATCCAGTGATGCCCACTAGGATATCTTTGCCCAACATTCAACGTGGAATACATGCAGGGAAAATTTTAAGGATGGAAAATTATCTTGAAGTTTAAAAACATTGGTGAATCTCATTAGTCCCTAATATGCAAACTATAAAATGTTTATTGATGTATTTCTAAAATTATTCAAATTTATAATGATTTTATATATACTCTCTATATAATTTTGGCGATTTTTAAGGTAAAATAATTTTAGAATTTTAGCAAATCATTTTTATAAAAAATGGAAATTGGCAATATTTTTTTTGGAAAAATCATGGAAAATTAGCCCACCTACGAATATTAGCCCCTAAAATTTTCCATGAATACGTGTCCCTTACCCGTGGTCTTATTTTCACTTTATTTACTTTTGTTACATGAACTTTTCACCAGGGCTGTTACAGAACCCTCCCCCTTAGGGAACATTGTCCTCGGTGTTAAACCACACCATGACCTTAGCAAGACCACTGAAAATCAAACATACTGCCCATGGAGCTTTATAACTTAGCTCATTGCAGTATTTATAATGAAAGATCTACTCAAAAGCAAAACATCATGACAACATGACAATATAATAACCATACCGCATACTGAAGCTTTATAACACAACTCATTACGGTATTTACAATAACCACATATGCACATTTACTATACCAACAAATAAAAGGATACGAAGCTCGTATCAATCAACAAGGGAATATAGAGGATCACACCTCCAGCCTCAAATTAATACCAAGATTCACCTCCTTCCTAGGAAGCCCAAAATCCATTGTCACATTCAAAGTTGCATCCAATGTCCAGTGCTACAAGCCTTCACCACTTATCCTCTCAGTGAACACTTACCAACTCATTGTTCCAGGGTGCACTCCCAATGTGCATATGATTCCATTTGGCAATGCTAAAGACCAAAACCAATATATCAGCAACCTTCCCTTCTCTGCTACACAGTCCCTCGGGAAATCTAGTCACCCCCTTCTGTGCAGTCACTCACCTTCCAAGTTCCCCAGAATCCCCTATCCCTGGCAATTGACCCCTTGGAAAGGCTTCCTCGCATCAGAAGATAAAACAACCAAGGCATATACCTACCTCAACCATCATACCAATCATAGCATGCTCATGGAAATCAATGGACACTATTGGGTACCAGTGTCCCACAATGGCCCTACTCTTGAAGTACTCTGTGAGCTTATTGTTGAATGTTCCAATTTCTTTCGTTGTTGTTGTCGATTCTTGCAGTCAATTTCAACCACCCAACTGGGCATGTTCATGCATTCCTATTCCAAACACATAACTTCCATTAGATTCAAATAAATTGAAATAACCTCAAATGATACCTCATTAGCAGTTCGTCAATAAGGTACACTTGTAATCTTGTTTGCTTCCTGTCACAACAAGTCAAACTAGCATATTTGACCAAATCAACATGTATAAAAATATCACGTCAGGTTAGTTCAAAACATAATCATCAAATCATAAATCACATGTAACCATCATAACCAGAATCATATATCACATATAATCATCATATACCATAATCATAAATCACATGCATGATAAAACTGAAATAAAATGTTGATACTTATCCTTTCATCAATCCTTAGCTTCTACCTTTGTCTTTATTACGTATGCACTCCAGATTGATTTGCACACCTGACAAATGCCCAGTGACTTCTCCTCAACCATGTGTAGATGCACATAGTGTGCATCACACACATACAACCACACATGTCATACAACACCATGCAATACATGCATCTACATCAGTACCATATGTACACAGTACCACTTGCACATTGCAACCACCTGCAAAATGTGTGCAAAACATCACATGTACATGGCACCACCTACACAACGTGTACACAACACCACATATACACTGCACCAATGTATAACATGTACATACCACACGCACAACATGTACGCGACACCACATGTACACAACACCACATGCATGACATGTACACAACACCACATGCACACAGCACCACATGTACAACATGTACACAAAACCACATGCTCACAACACCACTTGTACAATCATGCACACAACACCATATGTACAACATGCATAGAACACAATATGTACATAGCACTGCATATCCAACATGTGTGTAGCATCATCTATACACAACATTGCATATCGGACATGTTCACAACACCATATGCACACAACACCGCATATCCATCATGTGCATAGCACTGCATATGAAATATTTGCACAACATTATTTGTACCATCTTGTACATAACATTGCATAAACAACATGTACACACACTATGTATACAAAACACTGCATGCTCACAATATCATAGATGCAACATGTACAACATATACAACAATAGTACCTCACATCCATAAGCACACTGTCTCTACCATGAAACCTTGCTTCCAATGTCGTATACATGCTTGTCCCAACATGCCACAGACCACATTGCTTTCATGTCGCTATTGTATCCTTCCACATTACCTGCCACAATCATAGGCATAATAAAATATCAATTCATATCCACATTATACTGACCTCGTATATTTGTCATGACTACTCTTCCCACTTGATTCCTCATGAACCAATAATTTCTTCATGCCATTCACCTACGTAAGAAATCATTCCTCCACAAGAACGATCCTTGATGACCCTGTCAGACAGTAACATAGATACATACATACATACATATATAATCATTAGCATAAAACAATCATCATCATTTCAAACAACGACATACATACATACATGTATACATATATAAACATCAGCATAATTGTGATCATAAAATAATTACCAGATAACATAAGGTCTAGGTTAAGAGAACTTCCTTATTTGTGCGCAACATGTACAACATTGAGAACAATCGTTGCCAACTTAGCCAAGGCATCCAACACCTCAGATCCATTTACTTTACCTTTCTTATGTCTGCACCGCCACCGTCCATTTACCATGATGGACCCAACTAATCCAATCAACTGTCATAATCTTACCTTCCGTTGCACTTACTCATGCACCGAGCTTCATCTAAGTCTTATATTACTTGTTGGGTACCACACGACTCTCCTCGAGCTCCACTAAATTTCCTCTTTCCCAACCAATTCGCAAGACTCAAAACATAAAAGGAAATACCAAGAAGAAAACCATGAAAACCAATAACAACACGACACTGGAATAAAGTGGCATAGATATGCACCAGACATCTTCCTTGAATATAATAGACTCCTTCCCTGAGATAGTATCAAGGAATGGATCAAGTGCTTGAGACTACCTTTTTCTTCCTTCTTCACAAAAGCTTTGATACCCTGCTGGAAAATAAAAAAGGCAGTAAATATTTTATTGTTCTTGATAATTACTTGGGATGTTTCTTATTATTATGGTTCATTATATCTTCTTTCTTTTTTTCATCAAGAAATTACCAAAAGCAGAAGCACATAAAACAATAGACACAAGATGTAGCAACATGAAGGGCAAAACCCCCCTCGAGGGGAAAACCCAATCAAGATAATTCTTCCTTTTAATAGTATTCTTTGAGACTCTTCACCCTAGACTAAAACAAGACCTTCCCTCCACACCAAGTCAGCCTCCCAGAATTTTGACCTCTTTCCAGCAACTTCAATTAGGGTAGCAGCTTACGGCAACTAGCAGCTTCCGGCAACAACAAAACTTAGGAGACTTTATTATCCTAATCTAGAACACAAAACGTAGAGTGAGAGGCATTGAAATTTCGAATTTTCCTTTCTCCTCAGACTTCCCTATACTCGCATTCACTTCGACTTCTCGGCAACAGACTTCGCACCTTTTCCCAGCTACAAGAGAACTTCACACTTCTTCCCAACAACAAGAGAATTCGAACTTGATGAGAGAATGATGCTCCAAATGAATTTGATGTGCTTCCTTTTATAGGCTACTTGTGGGTTTGAATAGGGTCCTTAGGTCGACTTGGTCTTCCCTGAGGCCAACATGGTGTGGAGGTTACATAATTCATATTTGACACAATACTTAACCTTTTTACATGATTCAAAATCCCAAGAAGGGTCTCTTTAAATGTACAATAAATCTATAGACTCAGAATAAATCCTAGAAGTCCTGAATGGGGAATTTGACCTAAAACATGGTGACCCAAGCTTGAAACCCATGCTTTAATAAGTCAATATAATAATAATAATTCTTTTCTTTATTCTTTTGACAAGTACATTACATAATGACTCAAGTACATTATTGAAGACCAAACATAATTACATTTTCCGACACTTGGTGTCCAAGAGTATCACCTTTTCTCTAATGAATGCATGTGATGCATGATCATTTGGAAAGTTATTTCTCCATGCTTGTACAATCCTCCTTCGGAACTTGTTGAATGATAGATTGTACACATCCATTACCGAATCATCATCAAGGAGAACAACACCCCCTTGCTCGCTCAAGATTGGCTCTATTACTAGAGGTGGTGGAGACTGGGGGATGACCTATGGTGCTCTCGGCATCATATCAACATCTTCATTATGTGGCTCTTGTCCCATCTCCATATATGCTAATTCAATCAATTGCTCAATCTGCTGAGCAAGCTCCCGACTCTGCATCTGTTCACCTTCCTCCTTAGTCGCTAGTTGATCCATTCCTACTCTTCAACTTGTATCGGTGTTGTTTCCTATGTCATCATGCATTTCCTTTGTTCTCCTTCCTGCTTCTGCTTCACTTTTTGTTATTTCCTCCTCAACTCATGTTATTCCTTCAACTTCTACTTTGTCTCCTGCAACTTCAGTTATGCTTCCTGCAACCTCTGCTTTTCTCTCTTCCTCCACTCTGCTCTCTACATCATTTTCTTCCTCTTTGCTTTTGCTTCCAAAGTTGCCTTCATGAGAAGAGGATTTTCTTTCATCTTGCAGCTTTTTTCTCCCTCTCGACTATCTACAATATTCCTCTTTCCCTTTTCCTGCATGGTATTGTTGCCTTTTGTTGTTGTTGCTTCCGGAGTTGCTGTTGTTGTGGAGAAGCCTGTGAAGTCCCTGCTAAATTGACTGACTCATTGAGTCTGGATTCATTGTAATAGTACCTCCAAGGATCCTCCTTTGGCCAATTAAATGCCCCTCTGATCCACCCAAAGTAAACTCTCATATAGTTGTCCTTGCAAATATTGTGCGGATCATACGAATTAAAGTCTCGAGTGCCAAATTCAAATCTCACTATCTCCTTAGCCTCGACATTTGTGACTTTCAAGTTCTTTATCTCATATAATCCAATCTGCAAAGGAAGAGTGGGCCATGGTTCTTTCTTCTTCATGTGCAGCGTTGCTGAAAACTCTGTGGCGAGATGGTATGATACTTCTTACATGATTAGTTTTTCAGTGTCATACCTTGGCAAGACATGCGGAAGATTTTCTCTGCCAAATACTCTAATGAAGGTGCCACCTGGTGAGGCATACCAATCTGCGATGTTTGTGAATGCCTCCATTGCTTCTCATGACATGCAAGGTGTATCTTATTCAAAGATAAGTTTGTATAGTGGGATGATGAAGTGATCAGTTAGTCGTGCCATTACTCCTTGATAACTGCATTCTGAAAGCAACTTGCAGTAAATATGCACAGAAGTTTCTCATGGTGTCATGTCGAGTTCATACCAGGGAACTTTTGTTGCACACCGATTGCATCCAAAAGTATGCAGACATATAGAACCTTACTTGCTCATCCTTGGGAGGATTCTGAGCCTGTGCTACATGGGCCTTCAACTGTCGAGCCAACATATATGACCAGTTGAATGGTCTCCAATCGTTCATCACTTGGTCCAATAATACTGCTCTCTTGACCATTTATTCTGCAAGCAAAGATAACCAATTGCTGGTAAGCCTGCCTAAGGGAGTTTGTCTTTTGGGTGTCTATCGAAACTTCGATGTCTCTTTCACCTAACCTTTGACAATATCTCTTGTGTTCACATGGATGTGGGTGGCATAGAAGAGTGAGTCCATGTGCTCTGTAGCCTCATGCAAGTGATACATTTGCTAAAAGTCTCATGCCCAAAAGGTGGTGAGCTTATATTTGCTGGCACTGCTCAACGTCATGGTCTTCTCATCAATTTGTTAGACAATCCAACTGATAACATCTGCACATGGGAATGTTCGATACCTGCATGAAACCTTGTATAGCCCTGACTGTCGAATGTTGAGATAAACCTATAAGTCCTCTAAGTTTGCCTCAAAGTCCTTTTCAAAAGCATATTTAATTTGCTACCATGCCAGTGATGATCCCTTATCTATAAACAATTGAGTATTTGCATACACTGGAAAATCAATTGATGTTTGCTCAACTGCTTCCCTAGTACTGTTCTCAGTGGTTTCCTTTAATGCAACTCTCTTAGATGTCATGGTAAGAGTGACTGTTGGAGAGGTGTTCAACAATTGTTGTACATGTGGGACAGAAAGGACACTTATGGCAAGAAAATGTCAGTCTTAAGCAAATAAACTTACAAGCAAAGTTCAAGCAGCAAATTGGGCATCAAATGGGGAGTATTATGCAATTTTTTATGGCAAAATGGACTGGTTTCCTGTGGGAACTGCGCACTACGCAATCACAGGATCCAAGGTAGAAGCTTGTGGCTTAAACTGCGTAATGCGCAGTTCAGCCTGAGCAGACGCCTGAGAGAGACTGTGCATTGCACAGTCTGAGTGGCCAAGAAGACAGACTGGCTCCTAGAACTGTGCAATGCATAGTTGGAGCCAGCTTGGACTGTGCACTACGCAATTCCAGAGGCCAAGCTTATGGCTTGAGCCTTGGGATTGCACAGAGACATATGGTCAAGGTGAAAACCAGCCAAGAGGAATGCAGATCTGACAAGGGAAGTGTGGAAAACAAGAAAATCTAAGAGATAGTGTGAATCTGAGTGCATATCTGACTAAGTGAGAGTAAATGCATGTCAATCAAGTGCAACAATTAATCAAATGGAAGGAAAATGAATTATATGAGGAGAGTCGCCACAACGACGACCATTGGTGCAAAAATATGAAAACTAATGTGACACTTGGGAAAGGCAATCTAAAACTTAAAACAACACTTTTACAAGTTAGAATAAGTCAAAATGCCAACAACCATGAAGAGAAACAAGTAAAACATCACTCACACAAGTCAAATGACAAAAAGCGATAGAAAAAGTGGCAAAGGATGACAAAAGCAAAACTCACCCAGAAAAGCGACGACGATCGCACAAAAGGTTCCTTGATCTCCTAGGGAACACTAAAGCTTTAATATTCAGTGTGCAAAAGAACTTTAGAAGCATTGATTAAATAGATTTGTACAAATTAGGGTTTATGACGTGCATGCCTAAAATCAAGGAAAAAATGACAGTTGGCAGAAGATTCTAAAAATAGTGTATGGGCCTCCTTCGGGATACTAAAAATAGATCCCTATTTTTTAGGGATAAATTTTTGCTATTCACTTTTTTTTTGCTTTTTCTGGGGAAACCTACCATGCACACTGTTAGGAAAAACTGCGCAATTCTGGGGAACTGGCCAACTTTCCGGCTCAATGCACTGCACAATTCTGATATTAGTGAGAGTTACATAGTTTCTAGGCTTAGTGTTGGGATGCCTCCCATGACTGCGTATTTTTTGAGCTCAATGCTCACTGGCAATCAAGGATGCACATTTCCTATCATCAAGGTTGCTTGCCCTCAAGGATTGTGCAGTTTCTGAAGGCAAGCCCAGAACTGTTGTGAGACCAAGTTGGAAGATCAGCTTGTGACTTAGAAGAATCAGTGAAGTGCACAAAAACAAGAAAAAATAAAAAGATAATTCTCAGTCGAAGTATGAATACCTAGCTCAGTGTGAGATGGATTGTTGTGGTTATGAATGGAGGCTCCAAAATCGAAGCATAGGAAAAATTTTGGAGGGTGGTTGTAGCCGCTACAACACCGACCAAATTGTATTGGAAGGCAATGAAGCATGTTTTATGGTACCACAAATGCACTACCCAATATGGATTATGGTATAGAAGGACAAAGGGAATGAAGTTGTGTGGCTTCACAGATGCAGATTGGGAAGGGATTCCATCCGACCATAAGAGTACATCAGGTGGAATTTCTAGTGTTGGGTTTACAACGATTTCTTGGTACAGCAGGAAGAAAAGATATGTGGTGATCAGCTCGGCAGAAGCAGAATACATGGCTACAAGTCAAGCAACATGTGAGGTGATTTGGATGAGAAAGGTACTTGTGGGATTGTTTGGTCAGATGATGGATCCAACTGTAATCTATTGTGATAATCAGAGTTGCATTAAGCTCTTTAAGAATCTGGTATTTCACGATCGATCTAAGCATATAGATATCTAGTATCATCATTTATGGGACTGTGTGTAAAGGTGTATAATGTTGCTACAATACATTCTAATAGAGGAACAAGATGATGACATCTTGACAAAGGCATTTTCAAGAGGGAAGTTTTAATTCCACAGGTGCAGGATAGGGGTGGTTGATAATCCCTTTCTTTTTAAGAGGGATTGTTGAGAAATGTAGCAAGAAATTCTCAATATGACTTTACCTTGGTCAAATTGAGAAAATTTGAATTTCCACATCAACAGACAACATAGAGGAAGTTAACTTTTGTGACATAGCTCTTGTCACTCAGTTAGCTCAGTAAATTCAAGTTAGAGGGCTTGGAGTTCAGTTAAGCATGTGTGATTGATAATTTGTAGCAATCACGGTCAGTTATTTTCAGTTGTATTTAGTTAAACTAGTTCTAATTGTTGATAGAATTAGTTGGAGGTCAGTTATGTAGTGGGACAACAATCTAACTCGGTGATCACCTAGTTAATTAATCAATCAACTCAAAATAGCTAGTCGGAATTCGAGTTCCTCAGTTGTGGTGGAGATTCCAAGGTAGTGTAACAAGTAGTTGTAAACTAGTTTGAGTGTATAGGTGTTGCATGCAATCAGATGATCAACCTTGGGAATTGCACAATTGGAGGAAAAATCCTAAAAGATAGCGGCTAATTCCTTAGGATTTGCACAAGGAAATAGGGGTTCAAGCTGAGGCAGAAATTGACTGAGTTTGGGTTATATCATTAATCATTAATCTATAAGGAAAATCGATATATCATTAATCAAATATGATATTACATATATACAAGAACTGTTGTCTCAAGATAGGAAAACTATCTTGGACACACAATATGTTGGTTGAGAGAATATCTCAACCACGCACAAATTTAGGAACATCGTTAGGAACAGAGTCCTCTAGATAGAAATAATCACAATTGAGACAAGTAGGAATTACATATTCCAACACACCCTCTTAATGAGTATTTGTCTCGATATCAATCTGCAAAGTCTACTTGTGGTCAAACATAACAAAATAATATGTTGGTGTCCATATAAAATAGCAACTATCCACCGGAATGCATGGGTGCTAACCGTTGCAACCGCCAGTCTTGTAGGATGTCCTTCGCATACATCGTTTTGTCAACCATTATAACTGCATACATGTACTTGTACCTATAAATCCCCCTCCAATATCATCATGGGTTTTATCGGATTAACCGTAACCATGCTCTAGGTTTTATCGGATCACCCTTAACCATGCCTTGTGCTCAACTGGAGATATGCTGCAACCTGTAAAAAAATAAATTTCTCGTGGGACTAAGGTATGTCACTCCTGACCACCTAGACTCCAAAACTGTAGGCACTAAACTCTTAAGTTACGACGGGAAAATAAATATATAATTTTTTTAATATAAATTATATTATTTTTCTCTAAAATTAATATTAAAATATTTTACTTTGTTAATAGTAAAATATATTTTTGTTATTTATATATTTTTATTTTAAATATTACATATATATATATATATATATATACACTTAACGTAAAATAAATTAAATATCATATGACAACCATCCTACTCTGAATAAATATCTGTGACATTCTACTTATAATCAATTTTAATTTTAGTTTGAGTTTCAATGAAACTGTTGCTTTTGGATGAACCAACCAACCAAACAGTTGCTTTTGAACGAACCAAACAGTTGTTTTTGATATTTTAAATTTCTTATTATTATGATAAATTTCATTTAGTATTATTATTACGATTTTCATGAGTTAAACTTTGTTGTCTGAGTGGAAAAGTAAACTTATGAGTTAAAAAGAAATTTAATGCAAGCTATAATTTTTTATCAAAATTTTTAATTTTTTATCAAAAATTTTAATAATTAATAAATTTTTCAAAAACCTTTCTATTTTATAAAATTGTGGAGGGTTTTGAGACATTTGTATATAAAATTGTGGAGAGTTTTGAGACATTTGTATAAGAAATAATTGAGTTATTATCTAGGGTTGATATATTATTTTATTTTTTCTAGAAATAATTTGGTTATTATATATATCTGATTTATTAATTATTTAATTTATTATTTATCAATTTATCGTTAATGTTTGACATATAAAAAGTACTAGCTATTATGTACCAGCGTAGATCTATCTTAAAGCTATCCAATTTCTTCACGTGCATAGACTCTAGAATAAAATAAACCTATCAACTCAACCACAATAATTTGAATGTCTTTGCCAAAGTACTAGCTATTATGTACCAGCATAAATCTATCTTAAAGCTATCCAATTTCCTCACGTGCATAGACTCTAGAATAAAATAAACCTATCAACTCAACCACAATAATTTGAATGTCTTTACCCAATAAATGCTCACTAACTTTTATCTGAAATTAATTATATATATATATGTGTGTGTGTGTGTCTATATATATATATATATATATATATATATATATATATATATATATAATATTAAAACTTTATATTTAACCATGTGTGTTGAGGGGGAGAGAAAATATTTAATTCACAATTTGGTGTTACAAATTATTTATATATATGAAATATTAAAGTTTTATATTTATCCACGTGTGTTGAGGGGTAGAGGAAATATTTAATTCACTCATTAAATTGTGAGTTGAGCGTGTTGAGAAAATGTTTAATTCACTCATTAAATTGATTTAAAATGGTTAGTATTTTAAATGAGAAAATAAAAAATATATAAATATATACCCCATAAGAGTAAATACCCACTAAATTTAACCCACGAAAATCAGTAATTTTATTTTATTTAAAACCGAAAACAATACAAGATTTTAGGTGGTCCTATAGAGACTTCACTCATGTGACCTGCCTGAGCATTGAAGGAACGGAAACTCTGTCCACTGCCTGAACATTTAAAATTATCTCATGAAATTGATCGCAAGGTGCCTCTTCCATGTCAGTCACATTTCTACTTTGCCAGTGCTAGATCAATTAGTTTTCCCTTAGGAAATGGAGATCAATTTTGGCGACTTGGCTACTCTATTTCCTCTACTAATCCTATGCATGTTTCTTCGCAGATATTTATCCATATTTAATAGGACCACAAATGTTCCGCTGAATTGGCCTCTAGTAACCATGACACCTTCGTTGCTGTGGAATCTCAGCAATTTTGCCAGGGCTACCTCTGACTCTGTCTATGATATATTTGGAGATGGGTTATTTGCCCATGAATATCAAATGCGAGCCACTGATATGGTACTGAACAACATCGATTTCCGGGATTACAGAATAAATTTCACACAAAAATTGGTGCAAGAAATGCTTTTTCCAATTTTGGAAGAGGCCTACGAGAAGGATCTGGTTATAGATCTTCAGGCCGTCTTTCATATCTTTGTGTTTGATAGTTCAACCTTCATGGTATTTGGAAAGCACAACGGAGCTCCTGCAGCTTCCTTTGGCAAAGCATTTGATGAAGTCAGTGAAGCATGGGCTTATAACCTAATCATCCCTCCTCCTCTTTGTAAACTAATGAAATGCCTGAACATGGTGAATCGTACAGAGACAAAAGAGCTCAAGAATATAGTCCATGAAGGGTGTTTTAGTTCTGATAATTCCTTGCAGAACTTATTCCTCAGGCTAATCTTTGCTTCTAGGCTTTATCTTGGAGCACTTTGCTGGTTCTTCTGGCTTTTAAGCAAGCATCCAGAGGTAGAAGATAAGATATTAATGGAACTCTCTGAGGTCATGGACTCAGATCAATGCAGTCACAGCCATTCGATCTATGATATGAATGAGTTGAAGGACATGAAATATTTAGAAGCTACTTTGTGGGAAACCCTGAGGCTTTATCCCCCACTTCCGATCAGCTACGTCCGAGCTGTGGAAGATGAGGTTTTTCCTAATGGCACCTCTGTGGAAAAAGGGTCTGTGGTGTTGTGCTTGATTTATGGTGCGAACGGAATGGAGAGTGTATGGAGGGAGGATGCGAGGCAGTTCAAGCCAGAGAGATGGATTGGGCGTGATAAAGAAGGAAGTAACAACGACATACATACATACATGTATACATATATAAACATCAGTATAATCGTGATCATAAAATAATTACCAGATAACATAAGGTCTAGGCTAAGGGAACTTCCTTATTTGTGGACAACATGTACGACATTGAGAACAATCGTTCCCAACTTAGCCAAGGCATCCAAAACCTTAGATCGATTTACTTTACCTTTTCTTGTTACCTTTCTTATGTTTGTACCGCCATCATCCATTTACCATGATGGACCCAGCTAGTCTAATCAACTGTCATAATCTTACCTTCTGTTGTGCTTACTCATGCACCAAGCTTCATCCGAGTCTTATATTACTTGTTGGATACCACATGACTGTCCCTGAGCTCCACTAACTTTCCTCTTTCCCAACCAATTCCCAAGACTCAAAACATAAAAGGAAATACCAAGAATAAAACCATGAAAACCAATAACAACAAGACACTGGAATAAAGTGGCATAGATATGCACCAGACATCTTCCTTGAATATAATAGACTCCTTCCCTGAAATAGTATCTATGAATGGATCAAGTGCTTGAGACTGCCTTTTTCTTCCTTCTTCACGAAAGCTCTGATACCCTGTTGGAAAATCAGAAAGGCGGTAAATATTTTATTGTTCTTGATAATTACTTGGGATGTTTCTTATTATTATGATTCATTATATCTTCTTTCTTTTTTTCATCAAGAAATTACCAAAAGTAGAAGCACATAAAACAATAGACACAAGATGTAGGAACATGCAAGGCAAAACCCCCCTCGAGGGGAAAACCCAATCAAGATAATTCTTCCTTTTAATAGTATTCTTTGAGACTCTTCACCCTAGACTAAAACATGACTTTCCCTCCACACCAAGTCAGCCTCCCAGAATTTCGACCTCTTTCCAACAACTTCAATTAGGGTAGCAGCTTACGGAACTAGCAGCTTCCGACAACAACAAAACTTAGGAGACTTTATTATCCTAATCCAGAACACGAAACACAAAGAGAGGCACCGAAATTTCGAATTTTCCTTTCTCCTTAGACTTCCCTATACTCGCATTCACTTTGGCTTCTCGGCAATAGACTTCGCACCTTTTCCCGGCTACAAGAGAGCTTCGCACATCTGCCCAACAAAAAGAGAATTTGAACTTGATGAGAGAATGATGCTACAAATGAATTCGATGTGCTTCCTTTTATAGGCTGCTTGTGGGTGCGAATAGGGTCCTTAAGCCGACTTGGTCTTCCCTTAGGCCAACATGGCGTGGAGGTTACATAATTCATATTTGACACAATACTTAACCTTTTACCATGATTCAAAAGCCCAAGAAGGGTCTCTTTAAATGTACAATAACTCTATAGACTCAGAATAAATCCTAGAAGTTTTGAATAGGGACTTTGACCTAAAACATGGTGACCCAAGCTTGAAACCCATGCTTTAATAAGTCAAGATAATAATAACAATAATAATTCTTTTCTTTATTCTTTTGACAAGTACATTATATAATGACTCAAGTACATTATTGAAGACCAAACATAGTTACATTTTCTAACACTTGGTGTCCGAGAGTATCACCCTTTCTCTAATGAATGCATGTGATGCATGATCATCTGCAAAGTTATTTCTCCATGCTTGTACAATCCTCCTTTGGAACTTGTCGAATGATAGATTGTACACATCCATTACCGGATCATCATCAAGGAGAACAACACCCCCTTGCTCACTCAGGATTGGCTCTATTACTAGAGGTGGTGGAGACTGGGGGATGACCTATGGTGCTCTCGGCATCATATCAACATCTTCATTATGTGGCTCTTGTCCCATCTCCATATATGCTACTTCAATCAATTGCTCAATCTGCTGAGCAAGCTCCCAACCCTGCATCTGTTCACCTTCCTCCTCAGTTGCTAGTTGATCCATTCCTACTCTTCAACTTGTATCAGTGTTGTTTCCTATGTCATCACGCATTTCCTTTGTTCTCCTTCCTGATTCTACTTCTCTTTTTGTTCTTTCCTCCTCAACTCATGTTATTCCTTCAACTTCTACTTTGTCTCCTGCAACTTCAGTTATGCTTCCTGCAACCTCTGCTTTTCTCTCTTCCTTCACTCTGCTCTCTACATCCTTTTCTTCCTCTTTGCTTCTACTTCCAAAGTTGCCTTCATGAGAAGAGGATTTTCTTTCATCTTGCAGCTTTTTTCTCCCTCACGACTATCAGCAATATTCCTCTTTCCCTTATCCTGCACGGGATTGTTGCCTTTTGTTGTTGTTGCTTCCGGAGTTGCTGTTGTTTGTGGAGAAGCCTATGAAGTCCTTGCTAAATTGACCGACTCATTGAGTCTGGATGCATTGTAATAGTACCTCCAAGAATCCTCCTTTGGCCAATTAAATGCCCCGCCGATCCAGACAAAGTAAACTCTCATACAGTGGTCCTTGCAAACATTGTGGGGATCATACGAATTAAAGTCTCGAGTGCCAAATTCAAATCTCACTATCTCCTTAGCCTCGACATTTGTGACTTTCAAGTTCTTTATCTCATATAATCCAATCTGCAAAGGAAGAGTGGGCCATGGTGCTTTCTTCTTCATGTGCAGCGTTGCTGAAAACTCTGTGGCGAGATGGTATGATACTTCTTACATGATCAGTTTTTCAGTGGCATATATTAGTAAGACATGCGGAGGATTTTCTCTGCCAAATACTCTAATGAAGGTGCCACCTGGTGAGGCATACTAATCTGTGATGTTTTTGAATGCCTCCATTTCTTCTCGTGACATGCAAGGTGTATCTTATTCAAAGATAAGTTTGTACAATGGGATGATGAAGTGATCATTTAGTTGTGCCATTACTCCTTGATAATTTCATTCTAAAAGAAACTTGCAATAAATGTGCATGGAATTTTCTCATGGTGTCCATGTCGAGTTCATACCAGGGAACTTTTGCTACACATAGATTGCATCCAGTAAGTATGCAAACATATAGAACCTTGCTCGCTCATCCTTGGGAGGATTCTGAGCCTGTGCTACATGGGCCTTCAACTGTCAAGCCAACATATATGACCAGCTGAATGGTCTCCCATCGTTCATCACTTGGTCCAATAATACTGCTCTCTTGACCATGGATTCTGCAAGCAAAGATAACCAATCACTGGTAAGCCTTCCTAAGGGACTTTGTCTTTTACACATGGGTGGGTGTCTGTCAAAACTTCGATGGCTCTTTCACCTAGCCTTTGACAATATCTCTTTTGTTCACATGGATGTGGGTGGCATAGAAGAGTGGGTCCATGCGCTCTGCAGCCTCATGCAAGTGATAGATTTGCTGAAAATCTCCTGCCCGAAAGGTGGCGAGCTTATATTTGCTGGCACTACTCAATTTCATGGTCTTCTCATCAATGTGCGAGACAATCCAACTAATGACATCTGCACATGGGAATGTTCGATATCTGCATGCAACCTTGTATAGCCCTGACTGTCAAATGTTGAGATAAACTTGTAAGTCCTCTAAGTCTGCCTCAAAGTCCATTTCAAAAGCATATTTAATTTACTACCATGCCAGTGATGATCCCTTCTCTATAAATAGCTGAGTATCTGCATACACTGGAAAATCAACTGATGTTTTCTCAACTGCTTCCCTAATAATTTTCTCAGTGGTTTCCTTTAATGCAACTATCTTAGATGTCATGGTAAGAGTGACTGTCAGTCTTAAGCAAATCAACTTACAAGCAAAGTTCAAGATGCAAATTGGGCATCAAATGGGGAGTATTACACAATTTTCTATGGAAAGATGGATTGGCTTCCTGTGGGAACTGTGCACTACGCAGTCACAGGATCCAAGGTAGAAGCTTGTGGCTTGAACTGCGCAATGTGTAGTTCAGCCTGGGCAGACACCTGAGAGAGATTGTGCATTGCGCAGTCTGAGTGGCCAAGAAGATAGACGGGCTCCTAGAACTGTGCAGTGCATAGTTGGAGCCAACTTGGATTGTGCACTACACAATTCCAGAGTCCAAGCTTATGGCTTGAGCCTTAGGATTGCTCAGAGCCAGATGGTCAAGGTGAAAACCAGCCAAGAGGAATGCAGATCTAACAAGGGAAGTGTGGAAAATGAGCAAATCTGAGAGATAGTGTGAATCTGAGTGCATATCTGACTAAGTGAGAGTAAATGCATGTGAATCAAGTGCAACAATTAATCAAATGGAAGGAAAATGAATTATGTGAGGAGAGTTGCCGCAACGACGACCATTGGTGCAAAAATAGGAAAACTAATGTGACACTTGGGAAAGGCAATCTAAAACTTAAAACAACACTTTTATAAGTTAGAATAAGTCAAAATGACAACAACCATAAAGAGAAATAAGTAAAACATCACTCACACAAGTCAAACAACAAAAAGCAATAGGAAAAGCGGCAAAAGATGACAAAAGCAAAACTCACCCAAAAAAGCGACGACGATCACACGAAAGGTTCCTTGATCTCCTCGGGAACACTAAAGGTTTAATATTTAGTGTGAAAATGAACTATAGAAGCATTGATTAAATAGATTTGGACAAATTATGTTTTATGACGCGCATGCCTAAAATCAAGGAAAAAATGACAGTTGGCAGAAGTTTCTAAAAATAGTGTAAGTTCCTCCTTCGGGATACTAAAAATATATCGCTATTTTTTTGGTATAATTTTTGGCTATTCGCTTTTTTTTGCTTTCTTGCGGGGAACCCTGCCATGCACACTATCAGGAAAAACTGCGCAGTTCTGGAGAACTGGCCAACTTTCTAGCTCAATGCACTGCGCAATTCTGATCTTAGTGAGAGTTATGCAGTTTCTAGGATTAGTGTTGGAATGCCTCCCATGACTGCGTATTTTTTGAGCTCAAGGCTCACTGGCAATCAGGGATGCGCATTTTCTAACATCAAGGTTGCTTGCCCTCAAGGATTGCACAGTTTCTGAAGGCAAGCCCAGAATTGCTGTGAGACCAAGTTGGGAGATCAACTTGTGACTTAGAAGAATCAGTGAAATGCGTAAAGACAAGAAAAAATAAAAAGATAATTCTCAGTCGAAGCATGAATACCTAGATCAGTGTGAGATGGGTTGTTGTGGTTATGAAGGGAGGCTCCAAAATTGAAGCATAGGAAAAATTTTGGAGGGTGGCTGTAGTTGCTACAACACCGACCAAATTGTATTGGAAGGCAATGAAGCATGTTTTATGGTACCACAAATGCACTACCCAATACGGATTATGGTACAGAAGGATAAAGGGAATGAAGTTGTGTGGCTTCACAGACGCAGATTGGGAAGGGATTCCATCCGACCAAAAGAGTACATCAGGTGGAATTTCTAGTGTTGGGTTTACAACGATTTCTTGGTACAATAGGAAGAAAAGATATGTGGTGATCAGCTCGGCAGAAGTAGAATAAATGGCTACAAGTCAAGCAACATGTGAGGTGATCTGGATGAGAAAGATACTTGTGGGATTGTTTGGTCAGATGATGGATCCAACTGTAATCTATTGTGATAATCAGAGTTGCATTAAGATCTCTGAGAATCTGGTATTTCACAATCGATCCAAGCATATAGATATCTAGTATCATCATTTGTGGGGCTGTGTGTAAAGGTGGATAATGTTGCTACAATACATTCTAATAGAACATCTTGACAAAGGCCTTTTCAAGAGGGAAGTTTTAATTCCACGGGTGCAGGATAGGGTGGTTGATAATCCCTTTCTTGCTAAGAGGGATTGTTGAGAAGTGTAGCAAGAAATTCTCAATATGACTTTACCTTGGTCAAATTGGGAAAATTTGAATTTCCACATCAACAGACAACATAGAGGCAGTTAACTTTTGTGACATAGCTCTTGTCACTCAATTAGCTCAGTAAATTCAAGTTAGAGGGCTTGGAGTTCAGTTAAGCATGTGTGATTGCTAATTTGTAGCAATCACGGTCAGTTATTTTCAGTTGTATTTAGTTAAACTAGTTCTAATTGTTGATAGGACTAGTTGGAGGTCAGTTGTGCAGCGGGACAATAATCTAACTCGGTGATCATCTAGTTAATTAATCAATCAACTCAAAATAGCTAGTTGGAATTCGAGTTCCTCAGTTGTGGTGGAGATTCCAAGGTAGTGTAACACGCAGTTGTAAACTAGTTTGAGTGTATAGGTGTTGCATGCAATCAGAAGATCAACCTTGGGAATTGCACAATCAATTGGAGGAAAAATCTTAAAAGATAGCGGCTAATTCCTTAGGATTTGCACAAGGATATAGGGGTTCACGCTGTGGCAGAAATTGACTAAGTCTGGGTTATATCATTAATCATTAATCTATAAGGGAAATCTATATATCATTAATCAAATATGATATTACATATATACAAGAAGTGTTGTCTCAAGATAAGAAAACTATCTTGGACACACAATATGTTGGTTGAGAGAATATCTCAACCATGCGCAAATCTAGGAACATAGTGAGGAACAGACTCCTCTAGATAGAAATAATCACAATTGAGACAAGTAGGAATTACATATTCCAACACACCCTCTTAATGAGTATTTGTCTCGATATCAATCTGCAAAGTCTAGTTGTGGTCAAACATAACAAAATAATATGTTGATGTCCATATAAACGAGCAACCATCCACCGGAATGCATGGGTGCTAACTGTTGCAACCGCCAGTCTTGTAGGATGTCCTTCGCATACATGGTTTTTTCAACCATTATAACTGCATACATGTACCTGTACTTGTAAATCCCCCTCCAATATCATCATGGGTTTTATCGGATTAACCGTAACCATGCTCTGGGTTTTATTGGATCACCCCTAACCATGCCTTGTGTTCAGCTGGAGATACGCTAAGACCTGTGAGAAAACAAATTTCTCGTGTGACTAAGATATGTCACTACCGACCACCTATGTCATGCCCCTACATTGGTGGTATTCTTCCAACTGCACTATAGGAGGTGTGGCACCACCGACCACTTTCTTTTTAACAATACTTGTGATCGTGGACTACGCCTACTTTCTATACTTAGATTATTTTTCAACTTTCCTAAGTATACATTCATTAACACAGCGGAAACTTTCTTACATCATTCATCATTATTATCTTTTACACATAAATGCACAATGGATAATAAACCGGGAGGGGCAACTCCCTGAAATATGAGTCTGCCCGATAATATCAATACTTCACAAAATATTCAGTTTTATAGTCTTTGCAGGAAACCCCAAGTTTCCTTGGTACAATATCTGCCAAATCATGCAAGTCGGCCTGCACCGTTCGCACTGCCCGAACCACCGTTCGGAGTGCCCAAGGATACTTCCGCCCGTCGCACCTCATTCACTGTCGCACTGTTTAGCACATCGTTCACCCTCGGCTCGTTCAGCCGAACGCCCTCAACTTGTTCAGGCGGACACCCTTGCATGCCCTTGCTCGTCCAAACATTCAGACCAACCTCGCCCGTTCAGTCATTCAACCCGGTGCCCTCACACACCCTCGCCCATTCACTCGTTCGGCCTAGTGCCCTCGCACGCCCTCACCCTTTCGCTTGTTCGGCCCAACGCCCTCGCCCGAACGCCTTCGAACAACTTCGCCCGAATGTCCTCGAACGACTTCGCCCGTTCGGTCATTCGGCCTGGCGCCCTCGCTCGACTTCGCCTGAACGCCTTTGAACGACTTTTCTCATTCGATCGTTCGGCCCGGCGCCCTCGCTCGAATGCCTTTGAACGATCGTTTAGACAAACGCCCTTGGACGCCATCGCCCCGTCGTTCGGCCCAACGCCCTCGCCCGACCTGAGACTCTGTTTTCTATGTTTGCCCCAACTTAGTGTTTCGGCCCAAGAGTCCACCTACACCTTGCCAAATTTTAGTCCTCTCCAAGTTAGCTCGCCCTCCAGCTCACATGAACACTTGGAAACTTCACTTGATTGATTTTTGCCACCATTCCAATGCTTTACTTATATGGCGGTTGGCCCATCGTTTGGGGCGTCGACTCGTCGACCGACTCACCATTTCGTCCAACTCGCCCCAACTTCGTGTCAGCCCATGGTGTGGGACCGCCCCCACATATAAACTTTCCACTGCTCAACACTAAGTCATTTTCACAAAATGACTTCACGTCGCACGTTTCCTTCGTTCAGTCGTCTCGTTGCACCACTTGCACACACCCTCAACTTGTCGTTCAACCGCCCAGCGCATTGCTCGCCTGTCGTGTGCCAATGCCAACTCTCGCTGACCTATCGGTTAAACGCGCCCGCTCGGCATGCCTGACTCGTGGAGCTCACAACCTAAACTCTTAAGTTGCCACGGGAAAATAAAAATATAATTTTTTTAATATAAATTACATTATTGAAATATTTACTTCGTTAATAATAAAATATATTTTTGTTATTTTATATTTTTATTTTAAATATTACATATAAACTCAACATAAAATAAATTAAATATCTTTTCTTAACTTTTTATATCTCCGAATGGTAAACTTGGCTTCACCATCTCCCACCATTCTTGCAATCCTCTTACGCATTCCACAAAAGTAGAATCCAAAACTTACGTTTCTGAATGGTAACTTTAATTATCCATTCCATTTTTTCTATATTTTCAGAGCGAAAAAAGCTTAATTATATTATATAAGATATATAATGAACAGATAGTACATCATGAGAGCTTAAGGAAGCTGGAGCAATCTGTACAAAATTATCTTGATAAGATGGGAAACATGGTATTCCACAAAAGGAAACTTTGTCCATCAAGATAGTCAGCCAGTTTAGCTTGCAGATAGAAGACAGAACACAGTTCATGAAGGAAGATATGATCCTATGTGATAATCAACATGTTCAAATTTGTCGCTTTAACTCCGACCAGTACATAAACAGAAAAATTTCAGTAGATTGGAGAGATCAAATAAAACAAAAAAATAGTGCATACCTGGATTCAACAAAATTGAAGTTAAGTACCAGGGATGGAAAATCCCTGGATGGAGAATATTTCCACATCAAATATTACCTTCATGTTCCAGATACCTGATTTCGATAGAAGACCTTCCTTGGATAAAACGTCAGCTTGCTGGTTCTGAGATCTGTAGATATGCTGAATGGAGCATCCTTCCATCCTCCTCCAAAGATACATGATTCTGTCCATTCAGCCTGCCAGATGTGGTTTATTGATATGGTTCTTTCCCGATACATAATCAACAATAATTTTGGAGTCTCTGTAAATTGCAATGGAATGTATGTTTAGGAAATGGCAAAAGGAGAGCAGACCTGCAAGAGCCATCGCCTCGGCTTTGCAATTGGTACCCTTCCCCCCATTCCAAGGAATAAGATATTGTAAATTTTCCTCCATAATGATGTGAACCCCACAACCACAAGAGCTATTTTGAGCTGCTCCGTCAAAATACACTCTTGGAAGCATTATGTGATCATGTGTTTGTTGTTTTTTATTGGATTTTTTTCTCTTGGATGATTTTGCAAGTAAAGTGTTATAAAGGGATACAATACTATCGAGGACACCCATGAAAGGCTCTTTTCTGTACTTGAAAATTATATGATTCCTCCATCTCCATGTGCACCAGAGGGCAATACTAACTAAAGGCCGCCAAGACTCTTTCTGACCACACCACCATATGAAAGCTTCTTTTTTAGAGGCATGAGTATTATGAGGGAAACCATATAAATCAGCCAGGGCACGCCATAGTTGCTGAGTTTTATGACATTGAAAGAACATGTAATATTTGCTTTCCTCAGCAGAATTGCACATTAAACAGTATCCAGGCCCATGCCAACTCCTCTTCTGCAAATTATCCCATGACAGGTTTTTGTTGTGGAAGACCAGCCATGAGAAATATATTGTTTTGGAAGGACATCCAAATTTCCAAAATATTATTGGAAAAATTGGGCTAGTAAGAGCAGCCTTTAAACTTATCAGGTTTGAGTAAATGTCCTTTACACGCACAGGGACAATTCCTTTTGTGTCTTTCTAGATGAGGACGTCATCTTCCAAAGAACGGTGAATTCCACAGTTTCTCAAACAGTCTCTGATCTTCTTCCACTGTCAAGCCAATACATCAGACATCCCCATATTGTCAGCATCTTTCTAAAGAGGGAAAGGGCCCTGCCATGCTGCAATAAGTTTGTCCCAAGAGAAATAACCCTTCCTATGAAAGAAATTTAGAAGCATCTCAGGCAAAATGATATCCTCCCCCCCGCTCAAGAATGGATCAATCCCAATGAGTATCCTATTACCAGATTGGAAATTCCATACCAAATTTTTTAAGAAATAAGCTTCTACCTTGCGGAAAGTCATCCATATCGCCGATCTGTAAGCGGATCCAATCTTTCCCAACCTGTACTAGTATGTAATATCCTTGTTGGCCATATATTTATTTTTTATTGTATTGCTCCAGGGACCCTCTCCAAAGAGACTTGCATAATAATGCCTTTCCAAAGGTCCGCAGATCCAGAACGCCCCAACCTCCATGATTCTTCGGCAAAGAGATATTTGATAGTTTAGATAGGTGATATTTTCTTTGTTCTAACTGGCCACCCCATATAAAGTTTGCAGTTAACTTGTTCATCATCTGAATGATACTTGCAGGAAGAAAAAATAAGTGAGCCCAATATACAGCGAGTTGTGTTAGAACTGATTGAGCTAAAATAACTCTGCTTGCCAATGAAAGGCATTTGTATTCCCACGCTGATATCTTTTTATAATACCTGTCTAGTATCCATTGCTAGTCCAATTTAGAATATCTCTTAGCTTTCAACTAAAATCCTAAGTATTTCATTCCATCCTTGGTGGACCGCGCCTCTATCTCGAACAGAGACCTCTATCCCGAACAGAGAGGATATACATTCTATAAGTTCCAAATTAACATCATTATGGTAGAAAGTTGATTTGGATTCATTTACCTGTAGCTTTTTGAAACCTTTTCAAAATGTCATGTAAACATATCCAAGTGACTCTGCATAACATTCTAAATATGAGTATGTCATCTACAAATAAATTATGTGATATATAATTGTTTTTACAAATCTTCAATGGACAACACCTGTTTTCGCTAACTGCCTTGTTAAAAAGTTAGGCTGTTAAAAAGTTGACAGTAGATTTATCCAGTCAATCCGTTGAAAATCAATGCCATCATGCTCTCAATAAATATTTGTGTCATTCTACTTAAGATTATGAAAAAGTTGGCAGTTGATTGAACCCGTGAGTTCCTTTCGAAAATCACAGCCATCCTACTTTGAATAAATATTTGTGACATTCTACTTATAATCATGGCGACCATTCAATTTTAATTTTACTTTGAGTTTCAATGAACCTCTACGCATCAATTACTCAACTCACACCAAATCAATTTCAATGTTTGTTTGCTTTATTGTACCGCATATAAATTTAATTTTTTAAATTTAAACAATAATCGCACTTTTCATTTTTCTTATTTTCTGTCTTAATACGAACCAAACTGTTGCTTTTGAATTTGGACGAACCAACCAACCAAACAGTTGCTTTTGAACGAACCAGACGGTTACTTTTGATATTTTAAATTTCTTATTATTATGATAAATTTCATTTAGTATTATTATTACGATTTTCATGAGTTAAACTTTGTTGTCCCAGTGGAAAAGTAAACTTATGAGTTAAAAAGAAATTTAATGGCAAGCTTTAATTTTTTATCAAAAATTTTAATAATTAAATCTTTTTATTCTATAAAATTGTGGAGGGTTTTGAGACGTTTGTATATAAAATTGTGGAGAGTTTTGAGACATTTGTATAAGAAATAATTGAGCTATTATTTAAGTTGACATATTATTTTATTTTTTCTAAAAATAATTTATAATATTTTAGTTATTATATATCTAATTTATTAATTATTTAATTTATTATTTATCAATTTATTTTTAATATTTGACGCATAAAAAATATGTACCAACATAAATCCATATTAAATATAGATAAAATATGAACAGAGCTATCTAATTTTTCACGTGCATCACATGGACTCTATAATAAAATAAACATATCGACTCAACCACAAGAATTTGAGTGTCTTTGCACAATAAATACTCACTAACTTTTATCTGAAATTATTTTATATATAATATTAAAACTTTATATTTAACCATGTGTGTTGAGGGGGAGAGAAAAGATTTAATTCACAATTTGGTGTTACAAATTATTTATATATGAATTATTAAAGTTTTATATTTATCCACATGTGTTGAGCGTGTTGAGAAAATGTTTAATTCACTCATTAAATTGATTTAAAATGGACAGTATTTTAAATGAGAAAATAAAAAATATATAAATATTTACCCCCATATGAATAAATACCCACTAAATTTAACCCACGGAAATCAGTAATTTTATGTTTTTTTATTTCATTTAAAACCGAAAACAGTACAAGATTTTAGGTGGTCCTACAGAGACTTCACTCATGTGACCTGCCTGGAAAGGAAACTCCGTCCACTGCCTGAACATTTATAATTATCTCACGAAATTGATCGCATTTCAGTTACATTTCTACTTTGCCAGCGCTGGATCATTTAGTTTTCCCTCAGGAAATGGAGATCAATTTTGGCGACTTGGCTACTCTATTTCCTCTGCTAATCCTATGCGTGTTTCTCCGCAGATATTTATCCATATTTAGTTGGAACACAAATGTTCCGCTGAATTGGCCTCTAGTAGGCATGACGCCTTCGTTGCTGTGGAATCTCAGCAATTTCTACGAATGGGCTGCAGCAATGCGTGCAAGTCTGAGCTTCACGTCTGGTGTTCTCAAGACCAAATTTGATGTTATTACATCTAGTCCTCCGAATTTGGCGTATATTCTTGAGAACAAATGCCCTAATTTTGCCAGGGCTACCCCTGACTATGTCTATGATATATTTGGAGATGGCTTATTTGCCGATGAAAATCAAAGGCGAGCCATTGATATGGTACTGAACAGCAGCGATTTCCGGGATTACAGAATTAATTTCACTCAAAAGCTGGTTCAAGAAAGGCTTGTTCCAGTTCTGGAAGAGGCCTACAAGAAGGATTCGGTTATAGATCTTCAGGCCGTATTTCATAGCTTTGCGTTTGATAGTTCAACTCGCATGGTATTTGGAAAGCAGAGCGGAGTTCCTGCAGCTTCCTTTGACAAAGCATTTGATGAAGTGACTGAAGCATGGGCTTATAACCTAATCATCCCTCCTGCTGTTTGTAAACTGATGAAATGCCTGAACATGATGAATTCTACAGAGACAAAAGAGCTTAAGAATATAGTCCATGAATCTGTATACCAGATGGTGAAGTCTAGAAAGAGTGAACTCGCTAATAACAGCACTGCAGAAAACGAAGCGGGTACTGATATTTTTTCCAGATTAGCCAAGCTCAAGGGAGAGGAAGGGCGTTTTAGTTCTGATAAGTCCTTGCAGAACTTATTTCTCAAGCTAATCTTTGCTTCTAGGCTTTATCTTGGAGCACTTTGCTGGTTCTTCTGGTTTTTGAGCAAGCATCCAGAGGTGGAAGATAAGATATTAATGGAACTCTCTGAGGTCATGGACTCAGATCAATGCAGTCACAGCCATTCGATCTATCGTGATGAGTGGAATTTTGATATGGATGAGCTGAAGGACATGAAGTATTTAGAAGCTGCTTTGTGGGAAACCGTGAGGCTTTATCCCCCACTTCCGATCAGTTGCGTCCGAGCTGTGGAAGATGAGGTTTTGCAGGATGGCACCTCTGTGAAAAAAGGGTCCGTCGTATTGTGCTTGATTTATGGTGCGAACCGAATGGATAGCATGTGGGGGGAGGATGCGAGGGAGTTCAAGCCAGAGAGATGGATTGGGCCTGAGAAAGAAGGAAGTAAGAAATTGGGGTATCCTGTGTTGGGAAGAGGAGATATAATAGATATGGATTTCATAATCACCATGAAGTGCGTTGCTGCTCATGTTCTTGTACGCTATCATGTGAATGTAGATCCGGAGCTTTCTGTGGAGCCGAAGCTAGCACTGACTCTACTTGTTAAAGATGGGTTTCCCGTCACACTGCAGTCGAGGGAGGACGCCCTCCACGCCTATTGATTTCAAATGGTAGGGTTTTAATGATTCTGGGGTACTCAGCTCTTTGCTGGAAATAAGTGGCATGCCAGTAGGCAATAATTTCAAATGGTAGGGTTTTAATGATTATGGGGTACTCAGCTCTTTGCTGGAAATAACTGGCATGCCAATAGGGAATAAATGAGCCGGGCTGTATATGCTATTTATCTTTTTCTTCCATGAAAAAAAAAACTCTTTATTTTGGTATTATAAAAAAAAAAAGTACATTCTCATAGCTGTTTTTACATTCTTTAATCTTTCATTTCTTTTTTCTTTTTTTTTTTTCATTTTTGTTCTTTTGTTTTACAATCATATATATTTGAGGGAGTTACATAAAAGTCCACAAATAGTAGTTTTGCAACCATGGAGCACATTCAAGAATACCCCTCTTTGAGAGGGGGTTTGCCACTTGATTCTACTCTCTATAGATGTGGGTGTATGTTATGTTCTGAAATTTCTTAGTCAGTCTCCTAATACGCCCCATCCAATTGGAGAGGATATGAGGGTTGAAAGATGAGTGATCCGTGACCAAGTCTATGATGTTTTTGGCATCTCCATGAATGTAAATTTGTTCCTATCTTAACCATTTTGCAAGCTGAAGACTGCCCCATAATGCTATGATCTCGGCTCTACTGTTGACCCTTCCACCAGAAGTGATAAAGTCTCCTAGGTTCTTTATTGGCTTGCCCCATCGAAAAGACCAATTGGATAGTTTCCCTTTAGTTCCTTTATTGTTATCTTTCTCTTCTTTATCTGTCTCTTTATGGGACCGATATACTAAAAATAATTAACAACCATCATAATAACCTCTCGCATCACCAGTAGTTTTTGGTAAAAAATATGAGAGTTCCTGTTTTAGTTCCTTTATTGTTATCTTTATCTGTCTCTTTATCGGACCGATATATTAAAAATAATTAACAACCATCATAATAACCTCTCGCATCACCAATAGTTTTTGGTAAAAAATATGAGAGTTTCTGTTGCGCCAAAAATACCAAATGATGTAGAAGGGTAATGTATGATACTTATTACCTTTCCGGACCCAGAAACGTAGACGTGAATGCAAAGTTTGTTGTGGACCTGGAGGACCCAGATGCAGGCAGTGCAATACACCTGCCCAACCCTTCTCAGCAAAGGGGCAACGCAGCAAGAGGTGGTCAATCTCTTCGTTGTGATTCTAGCAGAGGGGCGAAATGCCCGGGCCATGGAATCCCTTGCACCTCATTAAAGAACCCTGTTATGTAATGCCATCCAGCAAAAGCAGATGAGTTAGGATGGGATCACCCATCTCCATGCGGCTTGGAACTAATGTTTATTATCAAAATCTCGCTCTGCCAACAGAGGCTTGTTGTATATGTCTTTGACACTTGACTTGCCTTTCTTCATGTTACCCTCCCACACCAGTCTATCTTCCCCTTCATGGATGGAAATGCCAGCGTCAAAAAGGTGTATTGTCATTCTGCCTACTTATCTCAGCAAAATAGTGAATGCCCATGTTGTGCAAGGTGGTTATTAGGTCAATCGGTAGTGTACGCTTACCCTGAAAGCCTTTCAAAGCGTCCAGACCGATCTCCTCTTACCAGTTTTCATTGTGTGAATATATTGCTGCGTAATATATGCTCTTTATCTATAATATTAAAAATGTATATAACTTATTTCTCATATTTCCAGTTCTCTCTTTGAATATGTTCTTCATCGAAATTCTTCTGGTGCTCCAATTCTCCTCCTGAATATGTTCTTCATCAAAATTCTTCTGGTGCTCCGGCGTCTGCAATATATAATTATATTTCTATTAAATAAATATTTGATATTTAAAGAAGTTTGACTTCAATTAGTTTTGAAATTTGTAAATAAATTTTATGAAGTTAATTAAAGAGGTGAAAAAAAAAATGAATTTTTTAAACTAGAATTTATATTTTTTTGATTAGTTCGTATAGATGAAATGACTAATTTAATAGTATAGATTAAACGAGTAATTTAATAGGATTATAAATAAAATTTGTCAAAAATAAAATTTATTTTAAAAATAAAAATTATATGTCACCAAGTGTCATAAGAGTACACACATTAAATCTCAATATTTATGAAAATTTGACACCAAATATTAGTACACACGTCAAATTTCAATACACGAATCTGAATCATTACTGGGCTAATGTGAATGTCCACAAACTATTGAATTGTATATTGCCCTCATTTCATGGGAAAAATCATATCCCCACTCACTAACCATGGCAAAAAACTCGTAAAGTGTGGTGTGCCCCACTAAATAAATGATCTTGCTTGCCTTGCCTTGTCTTGTGATTCTTCAAAAATAGGAATGGGCGGCAATATTTCTACTAGTGATTGCCCCTAAAGTTGCAAAGATACACTGAAAGAATTGAATATGCCAATGATGTTACTGCAAAAATGTTGCAACAAAGGAAAGATAACAACCTAAAGGGTGGCGGATGGGAGAGGGAAATGTGTTCAGGCTTACAATAGTCTCACACTTGTGTCGATATCTATCTGACAGATGTTGCTCTAACCAACTAGCTAAATCATTTCTTTCCAATTATACCACTATGTCAAAATATTATGCACATATTATATCCAATCTATAACATGCAAGGTAATGATGAGAAATATTACCATAGGTCCTTGTGGGCACTAGCACACAAAAAAATGTAATTGCACAGAGGAAATGACTAAAGTCAGTGTGTGTTGATAATCAGATTAAATAAAGAGCATCTTTCACTGGAGTGACCTTCAGATTCTGGGATATTCTGCAATCAACATAAAGAAGGGGGTTTGTTTTAGCATTTTAGCTATCTCTTTTTAAAAATTTAAATTAATTTGGAGCCATTAATTCCAGTTTTAAATTAAAATTTAAATTTAAATTTTGTCTAGCAAAGATTTGTTGGGATTGCAAATTTATGTGGTATAGTTTACACAATCCAAGTGTCCAAGTAAACTTTCAAGGCATTGTATCCATTTATGCATTCAAAAATATAGTTTTAAAAATGAAAAGTTACACATGCTATATGCATATATAGAACCAATATAGATCCATTTTGAAGAGGATTAAATCTCTTGAGGTGCATACATTTTTTCAAGTTTTGCACTCTAAAAGAGGTCCCATAGGCTATCTTTAGCCTTGTGGACATTAAAATTTTCTTTCTTTCTTTCTCATCTTTTTAAAAGTAATTACGGTTGCCTTTGCACAGCTCATGCAGGTCCCACAATAACAAGTGACCATGTAAGTTAACCATAGTTAAGAAGTCTTTATGTTAAGGATGGTCATTCCTAAACAAAAAAATACCCAATAACGTCTAAGGTTGAACATGATTTAAGGTGGGACTTTATCATTAATTAAAGCAATTTTGTGTGGGAGTTATCTTAAGAATCCCCGAAGTCGGAATTTCATTACAAACTTGACCAAAAATTTAGATATTTTAGGTTATATAAAAAATTTAGTTAGGTTATCTTAAAAATTCGTTGAAAAAAAACAAAATTAAGCCCATTTAATTTTTCAATTAAACATTTTATATCATTCTACCTAAAAAAATCCCTTAAACACCTAAAGGAAATCTTTAAAAATACATAATTTAATGTAAATATTATCATATTTATTAATATGCTAGCATCAAGAATAGTGTTAAACGCCATGGAAAAACTGGCTTCTTTAAATCAAATTTAATTTAAGGTTCTCGTTCCCCATTACATCATAGGTATCATGGATTTTGGACATGAAGTTCTATAACCACATCCTAAAAATAAATATATTTAGTTTTTATTTTATGATATATAAATAAATATTCAATCGCAGATTACATGCATAAAAATCAACCTATGTAAAACCCTTGTACCTTTCCTAGTTCCAAGATGAAGATAATTCATTATATTTTAATAAAATAAGAACTCTTTTCTTGTAAAAGTTTTTATGACTTTGGTAATTGATTTGTTGCATGAGTCTGCTTATTTATATTTTATTTTCAATGTCATATTATAGTGATGCATATTTATTTCTTATTCCTTAGTAATTTAAATATGTAATATAATTGTAAAAAGTAAGTTTTATCAATATTTTATTAATATAAAGATTTAAATGTGATTTTTTTTTAAATAATGCTAATTAAAAGTTAATTTGATTAACTCGAAACTTACAATATATATATATATATATATATATCCCCAATGGGGGTGTCGAACATTTGAAACCATGTGTTATGTGAAGAATGACATTTGGCATAAGGTATGAGCAGAGGAAAGCAAGCATTCAACCCTTCCATCGCGCTGTGGTTAATTTCTCTGTATTCGAATGTGTGAAACATCTTCCTTCACCTATGTGTAAAGGAATAGTATTGTCTCGAAGATCAATGGCACTGATGTTATGGTGGTTAAGTAGTATGGCACATGGAGTAGTCTGGGTGTTCCTTGGCTCATTGAGGGATATGAATTTACCTGTGTTCTCATTTCTTAGCGTCGTGTGGGTATGGTGGTGATCTTTTGTTTATCGCTCTTCCTGCAAGCTCAATAAGGTAACAACTATTTCCATATTGCTCTGGGTAAAACTTTCCCTTTCATTCCTTGGCCGGAGGGTGTGTTGGTTGAAGATCTGGTCGGTTCTAGGTGTTGATGTTTTGGGCATGTGTGAGTTGTTGTTTTGGCATTCCGAGTGGTGGTTCGTCGTTTGTATCGGTAAGTTTATGTTGCTTTTATAAGTGGCGCCTGAGCTTCTGGTGGTGGTGGTTTTTCTTGAGCATAGGTTTTAGTGTTGGTGTTGTTTTGGCTTTCTGGGATAGGCATTTCCTGGCTTTTCCTACCTGGGGCTGCTAATAGACGAATCCCTTCAGTGAAGCCTAGTGGCTTTGGCGTTAGTTGGGCTTCTGGGAGCCTGGACTTCTAATTCTTCTTGTGTGCATCTCGGAGGTGTCCTTCTGGATTTTTCAAGCGAGGGGTTGTCTGCAAGTTCTACCCTGGATTTGTGATTATTTCGCGTGATTTTGGGTCAAGGTGACTAATGGCGTTGGGTTACCTTGCCTTCTCTATCGATTATGTGGAATGCTGGGTTTTTGGTGGAGGGTGGTCAATTGGTAGCGTGCGTCATTTCTGGGTGTGTGGTGTTGGGTTTGATTAGGTTGTCCTTAGTGTGGATTGGGGTTAGCCTCAGGGGTTTGGGTTTCGACACGACCACCAACATGAAGCCAAGTACGTGTTCCTTGCGTGCTCCTGCTCAGGCGAAGGCGGAAGCATCCCGTTTTAGGGAGGAGTCAATTGTGTTGGATGGAGCCTGGGGTGGCAATGCGAGAATAGATGGTGATAGCAACAGCTAGGGTGTCGGAATTGTGCCCAACTTTGTGCGTGGGGGTTGTGGAGCATGTGGTGGGTGAAGGTCTTCGGCTGGTCCTGCGGTTAGCAGGGGTAGAAGGATCCTGGCTTAGAGCGGATGTGGAGCAGGCAGCGAGCATAGGAGAACGGGTCGTGACTAAGTCCAAAGCACACAAGGGCGGAGTTGCAATCCAAGTAGTGTAGGGTCAGTTGGATGTGCATCTACTAGGTGTGCTAGGAGAACTACAACGCTCCAGGTGATGGTCCAATCTGTCATAGATATGTTGGAATCTCATGATAGGGTCTGAAGGGAGGAACACGAGGTAGTTATGGCCAAGTTGGAGCAAATCCATTATTTTCAATGCCATGTTCGCAAAAGAATTGTGGTTGTCTGGCATGGGCAAAATCTGTTGACTGAGAAGATCAAAAAGCTGGAAGCTTGGCTTGCTCACTTTGAGCAACATGTCAACTTTATGTACTGCCCTACTCCTCCTCTAGAAACGGAGCCAGATAATCCTTATTTAATCACTTCTAATGACTGATTATGGTAACCAATGTCTTTCTAGTTCTTTTTGTTTTCTGGTATGTAAGGCCTATAAGGTTGTGGATCTCTCTATTGGGAATTTTGCTTTTTGTATGTAGCATGGTAATAGCATTGGTCAACAAACCTGGTCAGGGTGAGACCACATGCATTTTGACATCTTTGTATATGTTTTTTGAGTAATGAAAAAACTTCGACTTACAAATATATATATATATATATATTTTAAATGGAAATATCTAGTTTAAATGAAAATGAGTTATTTAATTAATGTGATAATTTTTCCATCACTTGAACGTTAACATTGTTAACAATTTTGTTATTATGCTTTACTTTTCTTTAATAATGAGTAAGTAAACATTTTCTCAATTTTTTTTTAAAACAATAAGTAAACACTCCTCACTCTTGATTTCAAGGAGTACCTACTAAGTATATGATATGCATTTATGGTTTGGAAAATTTTAGCATTATTGAAATGTTTATTTTACATATAGTTGCTTTGTATGTGTAATGGAGAAATTATAAATATCAATTTCATATTAACAAAGTATAAATATAAAAGAGAGAAATTTAATATATATATATATATATATATATATATCTATCTATATATATATATATATATATATATCTATCTATATATATATATATATATATAAAACAACGATTAAGAGTATATGTTTCTTTGGTAAAATATTATAGGTTCAAATTCAAAAAGAATTAAAATATATATACCTTTATAAATTTTAAATGA
This sequence comes from Pinus tabuliformis, assembly GCA_031772625.1. Taxonomy (NCBI): domain Eukaryota; kingdom Viridiplantae; phylum Streptophyta; class Pinopsida; order Pinales; family Pinaceae; genus Pinus; species Pinus tabuliformis. The sequence goes on from CM062817.1 coordinate 346,431,724, forward strand.
AAAAAAAATGATATATCAATTCAATATCCAATTTAGCCATAGTCTTAAAATTTACTTCTATCATTATACTTCTTCAAAATATTTACTTCTATATAAAAATTTACTTCTATCATTATACTTCTTCAAATCCCATATAAAACATTAAATCTACTCACACTCGAGATTAACCTAACCAATTCTATCCAAACCAGGCCCTTTTGAATTCTCCCACTGTGCAAAGTATTTCCCCCCCGACCATTAATGCAACTTGACTTTAACGAGACAATTTATAGGAACTAACCAGTGATTCATTTAACTCCTTTCTAATTTTATTTTATTAATAAAAATCATAACAAGTACCCAATGAAAACAACATTTAACGTTATGAGAGCAACCATTTTTATTTTGAAAATGTATATTATTTAAAAACTAGCAATTGTCCCAAAAGGTACAAAGAGAGGCCGATAGGATTATTAAAAGGAAGAAACCTCTACAGATAGTCAAGCATATACAAAGCTCGCTAGTGACCAAGGCAATAACCACGATGACCATCCCGTACCAGCACATTTGATACTAAAACAACAAAACCAAAACCAAACCATTCATATCAATATATTAAGTTTAAAACGCGTTCATACTAAAAACTCAATAGATTATTGGCAACACACTTTATTTTTTTAAATAAAAAATAAATTACACCGTTTTACATGATAAATGAAAAGCGGAGAAATTTGTGATTTGCAAATATTAAAACAAACCACTTACATTGCTGGTTGACACTACAACTAAAACATTAAGTAATTGTAATATGCTTTTCCACATTGTAATTTAATATTTTAAAATAACCGCGCGTTATCTAATCTATTTCTATCTTCCTGAAAATTTATTATTGCTAGCATTGAAAACAGATAAAAGCCCTACCTTGGCAATCTCAGATGGAAACTTACCTGAAAATCTGTTACAGTCAATTTGTAGGTTAGATAAATTTCTAGCATTGCCAATATCTTTAGAAATGCTTCCTTCAAAGCTGTTAGAACTGAGATGTAGCAGCGAAACTCTTGGCAATCCCCATTCCAAAATAAAAAATATCAGTTTTTTACCTCAATCATTTCTATTCCAAAATATTTCAGAAATCAAATTAAACCCTGCAAATAAAAATGCAAACAAATTAGCCTACCTAGAAGTATGTTCTCTTTTGCATTGCATTTATGCTAAAAGGAAATGAAATGCAAAAAAACAGGGTGATATTGCATTGCCAATTTGGATTACTCCTTTGGCTCATTAATGGAAGGAGATTAATCTGCAGAGGATCATGCAAAATTTGGTAATTGGATGTGCACGTTATCCTCAGGATTTTCTATTTATAAATTTCAGTATTGATTATGCAAGAAAGCAGGATTGGGTTTTGTAATTTGTCAATTACTTTCTTTGGTTGGAGTTTTGATTATAGTTTAAAATTTGGTATTGCCCTAGTGACTACAACGTGTAACTATGTGATGATCCCAGAGCATCTGCGCTCTTCAGTATAGTTAGAGCTAAAAATTAGCAAGTGTGTCTTTCATAGTGGATGGTGTTTTAAATTTAATGTAATTCAGGGGCATTAAACATGGATTTTCTTCCTGTTCACAGCAAAGGTTTTTCAGAGATTAAAGTAAGTCTCACTACTCATTTAGAACGGCGATTGAGATTCATATATTTGCTTTGTCAAATCCCCCCAACCATTTACCTGAATGACCTAATAGTGACCTAATAAGGGACTCATGGCAGTAGCAGGTTACAAATTAAAGCTAGTTAGAGCTCTAAACTGGCAAGTGCAGTGTTGTGTACTGGTATCTAAATTTTATATGTAATACTTTATAATGTAATGCTTTATATTTGTTTAACAGATTATTACTTGTCAATGGGCATATGCTTTCTTTGTGACCCAAACCTTTGTATTCTATATATCAGAGTCTTCTTGACTGCCTCATACTCACCAAGTTGATGTTATTGAAACTTTATATTTTTCGGGGGAGAGGTGGAGTTGGAGGATGTGTCATGGAACATACATTTTCTGTCTGGTCACGACGGGGAAATTAATAAAAGCCTTTGAACATTACTCAGCAATATTTTTAATTTTATAGCCATCCTAATTATTCGTCATGCCTGCCATGGTATATGACATGACGTTTGCTTCATGAGATGACTGGACACATATGCTTAGGTTTTGGAATTCATCAGTGCACATTATCTTCAGCTGTCTTGCTAAGGATGCATGATTCTAAATCTTATCAGTTTATATGTGTAATTTAGGGAAGATGTTAATGACTTCAAAACATTTTAGATGAATATAGTATAGGTGTTCAATCCTTTTAGTTAATGAAAGGAGAGATTTCTGCATTGTAGATAATTATTCAAATAAAAATATTTAGCTTGTTACTAAGTACATACAAATTTTTGTGAATAAAGTAAAATTGAAATGTGGAGTTGGAGCTCCGTGAGAGGTGGCTAGACTTTTACTCTAGTTGCGTTTCCATCTCTGTTATGGCCTCAATGGCCACCTCCTTAGCCTTGCCACAAAGTGCTCTGTCCATCCCCAGTGGAGATTCTGATCCCCTCCCTGTGCCCATTGAAAGATGTTGTTTGGTTCTTTTGTGTCATCAAGCTTTGTAACCTCTACATTAATCACTGCTATTGGGAACCCATCCCCTACATACCTCTAAGATAAAGATGGACCCAATGGGTGCCCTTGTGTATGGACCCTTGAATCCCCTTAGCGTTGGTCCATCTAGCTTTGTACCTCCTCCCTTGACAGATCCAAGATTCTCTTTCAAAGATGCACTTTTGAAAGCAATCTGATAGAGACCTTGATAATAGCTGCTTAGACCTAATGAGTAAGAATGGTAAATGAAGCCCCAACCTCAACCCCAATCATCCTAGTTGTAGTAGATGCAATATAATCATTTTAATTCTTACACTGACTAAAGTTCCTACTCCCCTCCAAACTGAGTTCTCTGTGACACAGAAATAGTTGATCCTGCAATGGAATTTTGGATGAATGAATATGTCCTGAATGACATATGATTGTTTTCTTTGTCCGTATGCTGACTACAGTTCCTACTGCCCTTCTACCTGAGTTCTCTTTGGCATATAAATACTAAAATAGTTAATCCCGTAATGGAATTTTGAATGAATTAATATGTCCTGAATGTGCTTATACCAAAATAGAACTTCCAACAACATAGTGTTTAAGTGCATCCATGATCCAGGTGGATATTGGTGGCCACCTGCCAAGTCCACCTGGACCCCCACCATTGTCTTTCTCAGCATTTTCAGTTTCCTTAATTGTAGCACAACTTACTATTTTTAGCAGTTTTTCGGGTCCTGAACTTCCGGAGCCGTTTTGAGGCCCTAAATGACGTTTTTTGGGAAATCTACCGCCAGCGATTTTTCTGATAAAAATCGTCTTTTCCGTCGTAGTCCTCGGAGAGATCTTTCCAACGGGCTATCATGCACGTCAAACGGAGATAGTATGACCAATTCGCGACCCCGGGAAGTTGATGTACCAACTTACCCAAAAACGGGGCCCACAATTTGGCGTTTCATCTTCTAGGGTTAGGTTTTGGAATGTGAAGGGTTTTCTATTGTTTCTCAACAATAAATAGGCCTCCGAGCCTCATTGTAAGACAGTTCAGAGGCATGTAGCCATCACATCTCTTCTCAGAGATAAGCTACCATCGCCCTAGCTAGTTTATTTCCATTTCTGTTGTAAGCATATTTGAGTATTTTCCATTAATGAAATGAAGTATTATTTCCGCTGCATCTTTGTGTATATGGTTATCTCTGTAATTTGTTGCGTTCCTGTTTAAATCCGGATCAGTGGTATCAGAGCGGTCTGCTTTTTCTCTGTTTTTCTTTGCATGTCCCCAACAAGGTCGGGATATAAGGAGTTAGGGCTTGAACTGGTTGAACCTTTGCAAGACCAGCCTCGCAAATCCCGACGGCCTCCCATGGCGGACGAGAAGAAAGACGAGGGGGCAGGAGATCCCATCAAAATCTTTCTCGAAGAAGCCCTCGAGTGACAACGGAACGCGATGATGGACAGTTTTGCCCAGATCCTTCAGCGGCTACCGAGAAGCAACGCATCGGCTTCCAGCAGCTACTCTGGAAACGCCACACCCTTTAAGGTACAAGTTAGTTTTGAAATCCCCATATTCGAAGGTCAGATAGACGCAGATGCCGTAGATAAATGGTTAAATCTGCTAGAGGGTTATTTTTCTGTTCATGAATTTTCGAGTCGGGAAAAGATTGTTTTTGCTCTCCTCAAAGCAGCCCCCCACGTCAAGGACTGGTGGGAAACCTACTGCGAGCAGAAGGATGAAAGTACTGGCTCACTATTTTCAGCCGCACCCACCTGGGATTCGTTCCGGGATGCTATCAAGGAGCAGTACTACCCTATCGGGAGCTACGAGGATGAATACATAAAGTGGACCACGTTGCGGCAGGGAAGGGACCAGGACGTGCCGGAGTTCACCAATCTTTTCCATACCCTTCGCACAAAGTTGGGTATCAAGGATTCGGAGCAACATTTGATACTCAAATACCGTGGCTGCATGCACAAGTACATCCAGGAAGAAATACAATTCCTAAACATCCCCTCGCTCGGCGCAGCATACCGGTATGCCGTCAAGGTCGAGCAGAAGTTTAAACAAAAGAAGCGAGACTTTGGATCTGCGAATCCAAAGCAGGGGAAAGGTGCCCCTAAACCACAGAACAAAGGACAAATCCAAGGCGGGGCAGCCCAAGACAACCAGCCGAAGCTGCAAGCAAAGAACAGCGCCGCGAAGCCGAGAAAGGACACTGGAAAATGGTGCGAGTTCCATAAGAGCTCCACTCACAACACAAGTGAGTGTCGGGCCAAGCAGTCACTGGTGGCTGAGCTAAAGGTTTCAGAATCAGATGCATGTTCCGACACGGAGTCAGAACCCGATAAGGGGTATGAAAAAGGGAAGCAGATCATTGATGCAGACCCCAGCGCCACTGTTGCTACCGCAAAGATCCAGAAAAATGAACCCGAAGATCCAGAGGAGGAGGAGCGTCTCTTCCACTCCCAGATGTGGGTAAAGGGCTCCCCGATACAGTTCATTATTGATAGCGGGAGTCAAAAGAACCTCATTTCGGCAGAGGTCGTGAAGCGGTTGGGCTTACCGACCACATCACATCCACAACCATACACCATTGGGTGGCTTCACCAAGGACGAGATCTTCGCGTGAGCCAGCAGTGTCGCCTTCCATACAACATCAAGCCCTTCACGGATGAGGTATTGTGTGACATTGCTCCCCTTGAAGTTTGTGATGTATTACTAGGACAACCATACTTGTGGAAGCGACATGCTGTGTATGAATCGAGGCCCCGTGCAGTTATTATTACATTGGGAAATAAGTTGTTCAGGATACCAGAGGTAGCACCACCTGCCGCCCTCTCTTTGATTACTGCAAAACAATGCAGTAAGATCATTTCCAAAACCAGGAAATTTGTTTTCCTGATGATACGCCCTCAAGGAAAGAAGAAGACAGTGGCCGCGGCCTCCAAACGGGGACAAGATTGTGGAGGAGTACGAGGACATCTTCACCTCCCCGGCAGGGGTTCCTCTGCACTGTCAAGTCAAGCACTCCATCGATCTGACCCCAGGTGCACCGCTACCCAATGGACCAATTTATCGGCGCTCCGTTCTGGAGAACGATGAAATCAAGAGGCAGATTCAGGAGCTCCTGCAGAAAGGTCACATCCGTCCGAGTTCATCGCCCTGTGGGAGCCCGATCGTGTTGGTACAGAAGAAGGATGGGACGTGGAGACTCTGTATTGACTATCGGGCGCTGAACAAGATCACTGTCCGTAATAGGTACCCGATCTCACGGATTGATGACCTCCTAGACCAACTAAAGGGGGCGAAATATTTCAGCAAGATCGATCTGAAGTTAGGATATCACCAGGTACCAATCGAACCCTCAGATGTGTGGAAGACTGCCTTCAAATCCAAGGAGGGCCTCTTCGAATGGTTGGTCATGCCTTTCGGATTGACGAATGCTCCTGCAACCTTTATGAGGCTAATGGATGACATCTTGCGGCCATTCACCAACTCCTTTGTAGTAGTATACTTGGATGACATTCTGATCTTCAGCCAGAGTTGGGAAGAGCACCTCCACCACATCCGACAGGTTCTCCAAACACTGCGGCAACACAAGCTATGTGCCAATTTGGAGAAATGCACTTTTGGCATGACCGAGGTTCAGTATCTGGGATACATCATTGATGAACAGGGGGTGCATGTCGATCCAGCCAAGGTCCAAGTCATTCGGGATTGGCCCTCTCCAACCACTCTAACAGAGCTACGCAGCTTTCTAGGTCTTGCCAACTTCTACCGCAGGTTTGTGTTGGGGTTTTCTCATATTTCTTGGCCCTTGAGTCAAGTCACCAAGGGCGGGGCAAAAGCAAAATTCTTTTGGTCTGAATCTCAACAGAAGGCATTCAGGGAGTTGAAGGATCGCCTCTGCACGGCACCAGTGCTCGCGTTACCAGATTTACAACAACCATTTGAGGTCGAGACAGATGCCTCTGACTATGCTATTGGGGCAGTCCTTACTCAACATGGACATCCAGTGGCATATCACAGTGAAACACTTTCAGACACAGTCCGGAAGTACCCCACTTATGATAAAGAGATGTATTCCATTGTACAGGCCTGCCGACAATGGAAGCATTACATTTTGGGGAAGGAAACGGTCATCCACACAGACCACCGACCTCTGCAGTTCATACAGACCCAAGGGAAATTGCAGAATGATCGCCATCAGAAGTGGTCTACATACCTGCAACAGTTTCACTTGAATATCAAGTACAAAAAGGGCAGCACCAATAATGTTGCAGATTGCCTCAGTCGACCACCGATCATGGCGCTAACCACCGTGCTCAACTCTTGCGGGCACGAGACTTCTGATTGGCCACTTCTCTACAAAAGCGACCCAGAATTCGGCCACACATACCAGACACTCTTGGAGGGTCGGCAGGTTGCAGATTTTCACCTCCAGGATGCCCTATTATGCCACCTCGGTCACCTTTGTGTTCCTTCAAGCGAGCGTGCCAAGATGATTTGGGAAGCACACTACAGTCGGGCTGCTGGGCATTTCGGGGTCGAGAAAACAGTGGCAGTACTGCAAAATTATTTCTATTGGCCGAATCTTCGACAGGATGTTGGGAAGTACATCCGATCATGTACTGCCTGTGCCATTGCCAAACCGACCATTAAGAAGCAAGGCCTCTATACCCCGTTGCCTACCCCTAGTCGACCTTGGGAATCCATCTCCATGGATTACATGTCAGGCCTTCCTTCCACTAAGCATGGAAATGACTGTGTTTTTGTGGTCGTCGACAGGTTCTCAAAGATGGCCATTATGATGGCCTGCAAGAAGAATATCACAGCAGAAGCCACTGCTAAACTCTTCTTTGAACGAGTGTGGGTGCACTTTGGGATCCCACAGTCTATCATCTCAGATCGGGACAGTCGGTTTCTCAGCACATTTTGGTCCAGTCTCTGGTCAATGCTGGACACCAAACTCACGAAGTCCACAGCCTTCCATCCTCAAACTGATGGCCAGACAGAGGTTGTCAATAGGATGATTGTGCACATTCTGCGCATGTATAACTCAAAGCATCCACGCACATGGGACGAGAGCCTCCCCTATGTTCAGCACAGCTACAACCGAGCTCTTCACAGCTCCACTGGCCATAGCCCTTTTCAGGTGGGTTTGGGATTCCAGCCACTATGCCCCATTGATGTGGCCATGCCACTTGCAGCTACTCACATGAATTCAGCTCATGTCCAGTCCGAAACAGATAAGGCCACCAGCTTCATTGAGCGCATCCAACATATTCGCCAGCAGGTCCATGACATTCTTGAGAAATCAAATGCCAAGTACAAGCAGCGACATGATCAACATCGGGTGCCACACAAGTTTCAGGTGGGCGACAAAGTCTGGTTGCATTTGCAAAAGGAACGCCTTACTGGAGCCTATCGGAAATTGAGACCACTCCGATATGGTCCTTACACCATTACTAAGGCTATGGGAGACAATGCATTTGAGCTCAGCATTCCCCCATTCCTTGGCCTGCACCCAGTGTTCAATGTGGACCGCCTTCGGCCATACTTTCCACCATTGCTAGACACATCCGACATTGCAGAACAGCTCAAACCCACAGAATTAAATCCAGATTGCATGGAACAAGCTGCAACTGATCGGATCATGGACACACAGATCAAGAACACTCGCCAACAGAATATCCAACTGTATCGAGTTGTCAAAGCAGGCCAACTCCTTCAGCAGGGCAAGTGGCTCACCAGGGAACAAGTTCAGCAGAAGTTTCCTCATCTCATGGAGGAGCTCAACGCAATGGGGACCATTGCTTCCTAAGGGGGGAGGAATGATCCAGGTGGATATTGGTGGCCACCTGCCAAGTCCACCTGGACCCCCACCATTGTCTTTCTCAGCATTTTCAGTTTCCTTAATTGTAGCACAACTTACTATTTTTAGCAGTTTTTCGGGTCCTGAACTTCCGGAGCCGTTTTGAGGCCCTAAACGACGTTTTTTGGGAAATCTACCGCAGCGATTTTTCTGATAAAAATCGTCTTTTCCGTCGTAGTCCTCGGAGAGATCTTTCCAACGGGCTATCATGCACGTCAAACGGAGATAGTATGCCAATTACGACCCCGGGAAGTTGATGTACCAACTTACCCAAAAACGGGGCCCACAATTTGGCGTTTCATCTTCTAGGGTTAGGTTTTGGAATGTGAAGGGTTTTCCATTGTTTCTCAACAATAAATAGGCCTTCGAGCCTCATTGTAAGACAGTTCAGAGGCATGTAGCCATCACATCTCTTCTCAGAGATAAGCTACCATCGCCCTAGCTAGTTTATTTCCATTTCTGTTGTAAGCATATTTGAGTATTTTCCATTAATGAAATGAAGTATTATTTCCGCTGCATCTTTGTGTATATGGTTATCTCTGTAATTTGTTGCGTTCCTGTTTAAATCCGGATCAGTGGTATCAGAGCGGTCTGCTTTTTCTCTGTTTTTCTTTGCATGTCCCCAACAAGGTCGGGATATAAGGAGTTAGGGCTTGAACTGGTTGAACCTTTGCAAGACCAGCCTCGCAAATCCCGACGGCCTCCCATGGCGGACGAGAAGAAAGACGAGGGGGCAGGAGATCCCATCAAAATCTTGCTCGAAGAAGCCCTCGAGCGACAACGGAACGCGATGATGGACAGTTTTGCCCAGATCCTTCAGCGGCTACCGAGAAGCAACGCATCGGCTTCCAGCAGCTACTCTGGAAACGCCACACCCTTTAAGGTACAAGTTAATTTTGAAATCCCCATATTCGAAGGTCAGATAGACGCAGATGCCGTAGATAAATGGTTAAATCTGCTAGAGGGTTATTTTTCTGTTCATGAATTTTCGAGTCGGGAAAAGATTGTTTTTGCTCTTCTCAAAGCAGCCCCCCACGTCAAGGACTGGTGGGAAACCTACTGCGAGCAGAAGGATGAAAGTACTGGCTCACTATTTTCAGCCGCACCCACCTGGGATTCGTTCCGGGATGCTATCAAGGAGCAGTACTACCCTGTCGGGAGCTATGAGGATGAATACATAAAGTGGACCACGTTGCGGCAGGGAAGGGACCAAGACGTGCCGGAGTTCACCAATCTTTTCCATACCCTTCGCACAAAGTTGGGTATCAAGGATTCGGAGCAACATTTGATACTCAAATACCGTGGCTGCCTGCACAAGTACATCCAGGAAGAAATACAATTCCTAAACATCCCCTCGCTCGGCGCAGCATACCGGTATGCCGTCAAGGTCGAGCAGAAGTTTAAACAAAAGAAGCGAGACTTTGGATCTGCGAATCCAAAGCAGGGGAAAGGTGCCCCTAAACCACAGAACAAAGGACAAAGCCAAGGCGGGACAGCCCAAGACAACCAGCCGAAGCTGCAAGCAAAGAACAGCGCCGCGAAGCCGAGAAAGGACACTGGAAAATGGTGCGAGTTCCATAAGAGCTCCACTCACAACACAAGTGAGTGTCGGGCCAAGCAGTCACTGGTGGCTGAGCTAAAGGTTTCAGAATCAGATGCATGTTCCGACTCTGAGTCAGAACCCGATAAGGGGTATGAAAAAGGGAAGCAGATCATTGATGCGGATCCCAGCGCCACTGTTGCTACCGCAAAGATCCAGAAAAATGAACCCGAAGATCCAGAGGAGGAGGAGCGTCTCTTCCACTCCCAGATGTGGGTAAAGGGCTCCCCGATACAGTTCATTGTTGATAGCGGGAGTCAAAAGAACCTCATTTCGGCAGAGGTCGTGAAGCGGTTGGGCTTACCGACCACAGCACATCCACAACCATACACCATTGGGTGGCTTCACCAAGGACGAGATCTTCGCGTGAGCCAGCAGTGTCGCCTTCCATACAACATCAAGCCCTTCACGGATGAGGTATTGTGTGACATTGCTCCCCTTGAAGTTTGTGATGTATTACTAGGACAACCATACTTGTGGAAGCGACATGCTGTGTATGAATCAAGGCCCCGTGCTGTTATTATTACATTGGGAAATAAGTTGTTCAGGATACCAGAGGTAGCACCACCTGCCGCCATCTCTTTGATTACTGCAAAACAATGCAGTAAGATCATTTCCAAAACCAGGAAATTTGTTTTCCTGATGATACGCCCTCAAGGAAAGAAGAAGACAGTGGCCGCGGCCTCCAAACGGGGTTCCTCTGCACTGTCAAGTCAAGCACTCCATCGATCTGACCCCAGGTGCGCCGCTACCCAATGGACCAATTTATCGGCGCTCCGTTCTGGAGAACAATGAAATCAAGAGGCAGATTCAGGAGCTCCTGCAGAAAGGTCACATCCGTCCGAGTTCATCGCCCTGTGGGAGCCCGATCGTGTTGGTACAGAAGAAGGATGGGACGTGGAGACTCTGTATTGACTATCGGGCGCTGAACAAGATCACTGTCCGTAATAGGTACCCGATCCCGCGGATTGATGACCTCCTAGACCAACTAAAGGGGGCGAAATATTTCAGCAAGATCGATCTGAAGTCAGGATATCACCAGGTACCAATCGAACCCTCAGATGTGTGGAAGACTGCCTTCAAATCCAAGGAGGGCCTCTTCGAATGGTTGGTCATGCCTTTCGGATTGACGAATGCTCCTGCAACCTTTATGAGGCTAATGGATGACATCTTGCGGCCATTCACCAACTCCTTTGTAGTAGTATACTTGGATGACATTCTGATCTTCAGCCAGAGTTGGGAAGAGCACCTCCACCACATCCGACAGGTTCTCCAAACACTGCGGCAACACAAGCTATGTGCCAATTTGGAGAAATGCACTTTTGGCATGACCGAGGTTCAGTATCTGGGATACATCATTGATGAACAGGGGGTGCATGTCGATCCAGCCAAGGTCCAAGTCATTCGGGATTGGCCCTCTCCAACCACTCTAACAGAGCTCCGCAGCTTTCTAGGTCTTGCCAACTTCTACCGCAGGTTTGTGTTGGGGTTTTCTCATATTTCTTGGCCCTTGAGTCAAGTCACCAAGGGCGGGGCGAAAGCAAAATTCTTTTGGTCTGAATCTCAACAGAAGGCATTCAGGGAGTTGAAGGATCGCCTCTGCACGGCACCAGTGCTCGCGTTACCAGATTTACAACAACCATTTGAGGTCGAGACAGATGCCTCTGACTATGCTATTGGGGCAGTCCTTACTCAACATGGACATCCAGTGGCATATCACAGTGAAACACTTTCAGACACAGTCCGGAAGTACCCCACTTATGATAAAGAGATGTATTCCATTGTACAGGCCTGCCGACAATGGAAGCATTACATTTTGGGGAAGGAAACGGTCATCCACACAGACCACCGACCTCTGCAGTTCATACAGACCCAAGGGAAATTGCAGAATGATCGCCATCAGAAGTGGTCTACATACCTGCAACAGTTTCACTTGAATATCAAGTATAAAAAGGGCAGCACCAATAATGTTGCAGATTGCCTCAGTCGACCACCGATCATGGCGCTAACCACCGTGCTCAACTCTTGCGGGCACGAGACTTCTGATTGGCCACTTCTCTACAAAAGCGACCCAGAATTCGGCCACACATACCAGACACTCTTGGAGGGTCGGCAGGTTGCAGATTTTCACCTCCAGGATGCCCTATTATGCCACCTCGGTCACCTTTGTGTTCCTTCAAGCGAGCGTGCCAAGATGATTTGGGAAGCACACTACAGTCGGGCTGCTGGGCATTTCGGGGTCGAGAAAACAGTGGCAGTACTGCAAAATTATTTCTATTGGCCGAATCTTCGACAGGATGTTGGGAAGTACATCCGATCATGTACTGCCTGTGCCATTGCCAAACCGACCATTAAGAAGCAAGGCCTCTATACCCCGTTGCCTACCCCTAGTCGACCTTGGGAATCCATCTCCATGGATTACATGTCAGGCCTTCCTTCCACTAAGCATGGAAATGACTGTGTTTTTGTGGTCGTCGACAGGTTCTCAAAGATGGCCATTATGATGGCCTGCAAGAAGAATATCACAGCAGAAGCCACTGCTAAACTCTTCTTTGAACGAGTGTGGGTGCACTTTGGGATCCCACAGTCTATCATCTCAGATCGGGACAGTCGGTTTCTCAGCACATTTTGGTCCAGTCTCTGGTCAATGCTGGACACCAAACTCACGAAGTCCACAGCCTTCCATCCTCAAACTGATGGCCAGACAGAGGTTGTCAATAGGATGATTGTGCACATTCTGCGCATGTATAACTCAAAGCATCCACGCACATGGGACGAGAGCCTCCCCTATGTTCAGCACAGCTACAACCGAGCTCTTCACAGCTCCACTGGCCATAGCCCTTTTCAGGTGGGTTTGGGATTCCAGCCACTATGCCCCATTGATGTGGCCATGCCACTTGCAGCTACTCACATGAATTCAGCTCATGTCCAGTCCGAAACAGATAAGGCCACCAGCTTCATTGAGCGCATCCAACATATTCGCCAGCAGGTCCATGACATTCTTGAGAAATCAAATGCCAAGTACAAGCAGCGACATGATCAACATCGGGTGCCACACAAGTTTCAGGTGGGCGACAAAGTCTGGTTGCATTTGCAAAAGGAACGCCTTACTGGAGCCTATCGGAAATTGAGACCACTCCGATATGGTCCTTACACCATTACTAAGGCTATGGGAGACAATGCATTTGAGCTCAGCATTCCCCCATTCCTTGGCCTGCACCCAGTGTTCAATGTGGACCGCCTTCGGCCATACTTTCCACCATTGCTAGACACATCCGACATTGCAGAACAGCTCAAACCCACAGAATTAAATCCAGATTGCATGGAACAAGCTGCAACTGATCGGATCATGGACACACAGATCAAGAACACTCGCCAACAGAATATCCAACTGTATCGAGTTGTCAAAGCAGGCCAACTCCTTCAGCAGGGCAAGTGGCTCACCAGGGAACAAGTTCAGCAGAAGTTTCCTCATCTCATGGAGGAGCTCAACGCAATGGGGACCATTGCTTCCTAAGGGGGGAGGAATGATCCAGGTGGATATTGGTGGCCACCTGCCAAGTCCACCTGGACCCCCACCATTGTCTTTCTCAGCATTTTCAGTTTCCTTAATTGTAGCACAACTTACTATTTTTAGCAGTTTTTCGGGTCCTGAACTTCCGGAGCCGTTTTGAGGCCCTAAACGACGTTTTTTGGGAAATCTACCGCAGCGATTTTCTGTCAAAAAATCGTCTTTTCCGTCGTAGTCCTCGGATAGATCTTTCTAACGAGCTATCATGCGCGTCAAACGGAGATAGTATGCCAAGTTACGACCCCGGGAAGTTGATGTACCAACTTACCCAAAAACGGGGCCCACAATTTGGCGTTTCATCTTCTAGGGTTAGGTTTTGGAATGTGAAGGGTTTTCCATTGTTTCTCAACAATAAATAGGCCTTCGAGCCTCATTGTAACACAGTTCAGAGGCATGTAGCCATCACATCTCTTCTCAGAGATAAGCTACCATCGCCCTAGCTAGTTTATTTCCATTTCTGTTGTAAGCATATTTCAGTATTTTCCATTAATGAAATGAAGTATTATTTCCGCTGCATCTTTGTGTATATGGTTATCTCTGTAATTTGTTGCGTTCCTGTTTAAATCCGGATCAGTGGTATCAGAGCGGTCTGCTTTTTCTCTGTTTTTCTTTGCATGTCCCCAACAAGGTCGGGATATAAGGAGTTAGGGCTTGAACTGGTTGAACCTTTGCAAGACCAGCCTCGCAAATCCCGACGGCCTCCCATGGCGGACGAGAAGAAAGACGAGGGGCAGGAGATCCCATCAAAATCTTTCTCGAAGAAGCCCTCGAGTGACAACGGAACGCGATGATGGACAGTTTTGCCCAGATCCTTCAGCGGCTACCGAGAAGCAACGCATCGGCTTCCAGCAGCTACTCTGGAAACGCCACACCCTTTAAGGTACAAGTTAATTTTGAAATCCCCATATTCGAGGGTCAGATAGACGCAGATGCCGTAGATAAATGGTTAAATCTGCTAGAGGGTTATTTTTCTGTTCATGAATTTTCGAGTCGGGAAAAGATTGTTTTTGCTCTCCTCAAAGCAGCCCCCCACGTCAAGGACTGGTGGGAAACCTACTGCGAGCAGAAGGATGAAAGTACTGGCTCACTATTTTCAGCCGCACCCACCTGGGATTCGTTCCGGGATGCTATCAAGGAGCAGTACTACCCTGTCGGGAGCTATGAGGATGAATACATAAAGTGGACCACGTTGCGGCAGGGAAGGGACCAAGACGTGCCGGAGTTCACCAATCTTTTCCATACCCTTCGCACAAAGTTGGGTATCAAGGATTCGGAGCAACATTTGATACTCAAATACCGTGGCTGCCTGCACAAGTACATCCAGGAAGAAATACAATTCCTAAACATCCCCTCGCTCGGCGCAGCATACCGGTATGCCGTCAAGGTCGAGCAGAAGTTTAAACAAAAGAAGCGAGACTTTGGATCTGCGAATCCAAAGCAGGGGAAAGGTGCCCCTAAACCACAGAACAAAGGACAAAGCCAAGGCGGGACAGCCCAAGACAACCAGCCGAAGCTGCAAGCAAAGAACAGCGCCGCGAAGCCGAGAAAGGACACTGGAAAATGGTGCGAGTTCCATAAGAGCTCCACTCACAACACAAGTGAGTGTCGGGCCAAGCAGTCACTGGTGGCTGAGCTAAAGGTTTCAGAATCAGATGCATGTTCCGACTCTGAGTCAGAACCCGATAAGGGGTATGAAAAAGGGAAGCAGATCATTGATGCGGATCCCAGCGCCACTGTTGCTACCGCAAAGATCCAGAAAAATGAACCCGAAGATCCAGAGGAGGAGGAGCGTCTCTTCCACTCCCAGATGTGGGTAAAGGGCTCCCCGATACAGTTCATTGTTGATAGCGGGAGTCAAAAGAACCTCATTTCGGCAGAGGTCGTGAAGCGGTTGGGCTTACCGACCACAGCACATCCACAACCATACACCATTGGGTGGCTTCACCAAGGACGAGATCTTCGCGTGAGCCAGCAGTGTCGCCTTCCATACAACATCAAGCCCTTCACGGATGAGGTATTGTGTGACATTGCTCCCCTTGAAGTTTGTGATGTATTACTAGGACAACCATACTTGTGGAAGCGACATGCTGTGTATGAATCAAGGCCCCGTGCTGTTATTATTACATTGGGAAATAAGTTGTTCAGGATACCAGAGGTAGCACCACCTGCCCCTCTCTTTGATTACTGCAAAACAATGCAGTAAGATCATTTCCAAAACCAGGAAATTTGTTTTCCTGATGATACGCCCTCAAGGAAAGAAGAAGACAGTGGCCGCGGCCTCCAAACGGGGGACAAGATTGTGGAGGAGTACGAGGACATCTTCACCTCCCCGGCAGGGGTTCCTCTGCACTGTCAAGTCAAGCACTCCATCGATCTGACCCCAGGTGCGCCGCTACCCAATGGACCAATTTATCGGCGCTCCGTTCTGGAGAACAATGAAATCAAGAGGCAGATTCAGGAGCTCCTGCAGAAAGGTCACATCCGTCCGAGTTCATCGCCCTGTGGGAGCCCGATAGTGTTGGTACAGAAGAAGGATGGGACGTGGAGACTCTGTATTGACTATCGGGCGCTGAACAAGATCACTGTCCGTAATAGGTACCCGATCCCGCGGATTGATGACCTCCTAGACCAACTAAAGGGGGCGAAATATTTCAGCAAGATCGATCTGAAGTCAGGATATCACCAGGTACCAATCGAACCCTCAGATGTGTGGAAGACTGCCTTCAAATCCAAGGAGGGCCTCTTCGAATGGTTGGTCATGCCTTTCGGATTGACGAATGCTCCTGCAACCTTTATGAGGCTAATGGATGACATCTTGCGGCCATTCACCAACTCCTTTGTAGTAGTATACTTGGATGACATTCTGATCTTCAGCCAGAGTTGGGAAGAGCACCTCCACCACATCCGACAGGTTCTCCAAACACTGCGGCAACACAAGCTATGTGCCAATTTGGAGAAATGCACTTTTGGCATGACCGAGGTTCAGTATCTGGGATACATCATTGATGAACAGGGGGTGCATGTCGATCCAGCCAAGGTCCAAGTCATTCGGGATTGGCCCTCTCCAACCACTCTAACAGAGCTCCGCAGCTTTCTAGGTCTTGCCAACTTCTACCGCAGGTTTGTGTTGGGTTTTCTCATATTTCTTGGCCCTTGAGTCAAGTCACCAAGGGCGGGGCGAAAGCAAAATTCTTTTGGTCTGAATCTCAACAGAAGGCATTCAGGGAGTTGAAGGATCGCCTCTGCACGGCACCAGTGCTCGCGTTACCAGATTTACAACAACCATTTGAGGTCGAGACAGATGCCTCTGACTATGCTATTGGGGCAGTCCTTACTCAACATGGACATCCAGTGGCATATCACAGTGAAACACTTTCAGACACAGTCCGGAAGTACCCCACTTATGATAAAGAGATGTATTCCATTGTACAGGCCTGCCGACAATGGAAGCATTACATTTTGGGGAAGGAAACGGTCATCCACACAGACCACCGACCTCTGCAGTTCATACAGACCCAAGGGAAATTGCAGAATGATCGCCATCAGAAGTGGTCTACATACCTGCAACAGTTTCACTTGAATATCAAGTATAAAAAGGGCAGCACCAATAATGTTGCAGATTGCCTCAGTCGACCACCGATCATGGCGCTAACCACCGTGCTCAACTCTTGCGGGCACGAGACTTCTGATTGGCCACTTCTCTACAAAAGCGACCCAGAATTCGGCCACACATACCAGACACTCTTGGAGGGTCGGCAGGTTGCAGATTTTCACCTCCAGGATGCCCTATTATGCCACCTCGGTCACCTTTGTGTTCCTTCAAGCGAGCGTGCCAAGATGATTTGGGAAGCACACTACAGTCGGGCTGCTGGGCATTTCGGGGTCGAGAAAACAGTGGCAGTACTGCAAAATTATTTCTATTGGCCGAATCTTCGACAGGATGTTGGGAAGTACATCCGATCATGTACTGCCTGTGCCATTGCCAAACCGACCATTAAGAAGCAAGGCCTCTATACCCCGTTGCCTACCCCTAGTCGACCTTGGGAATCCATCTCCATGGATTACATGTCAGGCCTTCCTTCCACTAAGCATGGAAATGACTGTGTTTTTGTGGTCGTCGACAGGTTCTCAAAGATGGCCATTATGATGGCCTGCAAGAAGAATATCACAGCAGAAGCCACTGCTAAACTCTTCTTTGAACGAGTGTGGGTGCACTTTGGGATCCCACAGTCTATCATCTCAGATCGGGACAGTCGGTTTCTCAGCACATTTTGGTCCAGTCTCTGGTCAATGCTGGACACCAAACTCACGAAGTCCACAGCCTTCCATCCTCAAACTGATGGCCAGACAGAGGTTGTCAATAGGATGATTGTGCACATTCTGCGCATGTATAACTCAAAGCATCCACGCACATGGGACGAGAGCCTCCCCTATGTTCAGCACAGCTACAACCGAGCTCTTCACAGCTCCACTGGCCATAGCCCTTTTCAGGTGGGTTTGGGATTCCAGCCACTATGCCCCATTGATGTGGCCATGCCACTTGCAGCTACTCACATGAATTCAGCTCATGTCCAGTCCGAAACAGATAAGGCCACCAGCTTCATTGAGCGCATCCAACATATTCGCCAGCAGGTCCATGACATTCTTGAGAAATCAAATGCCAAGTACAAGCAGCGACATGATCAACATCGGGTGCCACACAAGTTTCAGGTGGGCGACAAAGTCTGGTTGCATTTGCAAAAGGAACGCCTTACTGGAGCCTATCGGAAATTGAGACCACTCCGATATGGTCCTTACACCATTACTAAGGCTATGGGAGACAATGCATTTGAGCTCAGCATTCCCCCATTCCTTGGCCTGCACCCAGTGTTCAATGTGGACCGCCTTCGGCCATACTTTCCACCATTGCTAGACACATCCGACATTGCAGAACAGCTCAAACCCACAGAATTAAATCCAGATTGCATGGAACAAGCTGCAACTGATCGGATCATGGACACACAGATCAAGAACACTCGCCAACAGAATATCCAACTGTATCGAGTTGTCAAAGCAGGCCAACTCCTTCAGCAGGGCAAGTGGCTCACCAGGGAACAAGTTCAGCAGAAGTTTCCTCATCTCATGGAGGAGCTCAACGCAATGGGGACCATTGCTTCCTAAGGGGGGAGGAATGATCCAGGTGGATATTGGTGGCCACCTGCCAAGTCCACCTGGACCCCCACCATTGTCTTTCTCAGCATTTTCAGTTTCCTTAATTGTAGCACAAC
Source organism: Pinus tabuliformis (assembly GCA_031772625.1). Classification (NCBI taxonomy): domain Eukaryota; kingdom Viridiplantae; phylum Streptophyta; class Pinopsida; order Pinales; family Pinaceae; genus Pinus; species Pinus tabuliformis. The sequence goes on from CM062817.1 coordinate 346,450,640, forward strand.
TTACTATTTTTAGCAGTTTTTCGGGTCCTGAACTTCCGGAGCCGTTTTGAGGCCCTAAACGACGTTTTTTGGGAAATCTACCGCAGCGATTTTTCTGATAAAAATCGTCTTTTCCGTCGTAGTCCTCGGATAGATCTTTCTAACGGGCTATCATGCGCGTCAAACGGAGATAGTATGCCAATTCGCGACCCCGGGAAGTTGATGTACCAACTTACCCAAAAACGGGGCCCACAATTTGGCGTTTCATCTTCTAGGGTTAGGTTTTGGAATGTGAAGGGTTTTCTATTGTTTCTCAACAATAAATAGGCCTTCGAGCCTCATTGTAAGACAGTTCAGAGGCATGTAGCCATCACATCTCTTCTCAGAGATAAGCTACCATCGCCCTAGCTAGTTTATTTCCATTTCTGTTGTAAGCATATTTCAGTATTTTCCATTAATGAAATGAAGTATTATTTCCGCTGCATCTTTGTGTATATGGTTATCTCTGTAATTTGTTGCGTTCCTGTTTAAATCCGGATCAGTGGTATCAGAGCGGTCTGCTTTTTCTCTGTTTTTCTTTGCATGTCCCCAACAAGGTCGGGATATAAGGAGTTAGGGCTTGAACTGGTTGAACCTTTGCAAGACCAGCCTCGCAAATCCCGACGGCCTCCCATGGCGGACGAGAAGAAAGACGAGGGGGCAGGAGATCCCATCAAAATCTTGCTCGAAGAAGCGCTCGAGCGACAACGGAACGCGATGATGGACAGCTTTGCGCCAGATCCTTCAGCGGCTACCCAGAAGCACGCATCGGCTTCCAGCAGCTACTCTGGAAACGCCACACCCTTTAAGGTACAAGTTAATTTTGAAATCCCCATATTCGAGGGTCAGATAGACGCCGATGCCGTAGATAAATGGTTAAATCTGCTAGAGGGTTATTTTTCTGTTCATGAATTTTCGAGTCGGGAAAAGATTGTTTTTGCTCTTCTCAAAGCAGCCCCCCACGTCAAGGACTGGTGGGAAACCTACTGCGAGCAGAAGGATGAAAGTACTGGCTCACTATTTTCAGCCGCACCCACCTGGGATTCGTTCCGGGATGCCATCAAGGAGCAGTACTACCCTGTCGGAGCTATGAGGATGAATACATAAAGTGGACCACGCTGCGGCAGGGAAGGGACCAAGACGTGCCGGAGTTCACCAATCTTTTCCATACCCTTCGCACAAAGTTGGGTATCAAGGATTCGGAGCAACATTTGATACTCAAATACCGTGGCTGCCTGCACAAGTACATCCAGGAAGAAATACAATTCCTAAACATCCCCTCTCGGCGCAGCATACCGGTATGCCGTCAAGGTCGAGCAGAAGTTTAAACAAAAGAAGCGAGACTTTGGATCTGCGAATCCAAAGCAGGGGAAAGGTGCCCCTAAACCACAGAACAAAGGACAAAGCCAAGGCGGGACAGCCCAAGACAACCAGCGAAGCTGCAAGCAAAGAACAGCGCCGCGAAGCCGAGAAAGGACACTGGAAAATGGTGCGAGTTCCATAAGAGCTCCACTCACAACACAAGTGAGTGTCGGGCCAAGCAGTCACTGGTGGCTGAGCTAAAGGTTTCAGAATCAGATGCATGTTCCGACTCTGAGTCAGAACCCGATAAGGGGTATGAAAAAGGGAAGCAGATCATTGATGCGGATCCCAGCGCCACTGTTGCTACCGCAAAGATCCAGAAAAATGAACCCGAAGATCCAGAGGAGGAGGAGCGTCTCTTCCACTCCCAGATGTGGGTAAAGGGCTCCCCGATACAGTTCATTGTTGATAGCGGGAGTCAAAAGAACCTCATTTCGGCAGAGGTCGTGAAGCGGTTGGGCTTACCGACCACAGCACATCCACAACCATACACCATTGGGTGGCTTCACCAAGGACGAGATCTTCGCGTGAGCCAGCAGTGTCGCCTTCCATACAACATCAAGCCCTTCACGGATGAGGTATTGTGTGACATTGCTCCCCTTGAAGTTTGTGATGTATTACTAGGACAACCATACTTGTGGAAGCGACATGCTGTGTATGAATCAAGGCCCCGTGCTGTTATTATTACATTGGGAAATAAGTTGTTCAGGATACCAGAGGTAGCACCACCTGCCGCCATCTCTTTGATTACTGCAAAACAATGCAGTAAGATCATTTCCAAAACCAGGAAATTTGTTTTCCTGATGATACGCCCTCAAGGAAGAAGAAGACAGTGGCCCGCGGCCTCAAAGGGGACAAGATTGTGGAGGAGTACGAGACATCTTCACCTCCCCGGCAGGGGTTCCTCTGCACTGTCAAGTCAAGCACTCCATCGATCTGACCCCAGGTGCGCCGCTACCCAATGGACCAATTTATCGGCGCTCCGTTCTGGAGAACAATGAAATCAAGAGGCAGATTCAGGAGCTCCTGCAGAAAGGTCACATCCGTCCGAGTTCTTCGCCCTGTGGGAGCCCGATAGTGTTGGTACAGAAGAAGGATGGGACGTGGAGACTCTGTATTGACTATCGGGCGCTGAACAAGATCACTGTCCGTAATAGGTACCCGATCCCGCGGATTGATGACCTCCTAGACCAACTAAAGGGGGCGAAATATTTCAGCAAGATCGATCTGAAGTCAGGATATCACCAGGTACCAATTGAACCCTCAGATGTGTGGAAGACTGCCTTCAAATCCAAGGAGGGCCTCTTCGAATGGTTGGTCATGCCTTTCGGATTGACGAATGCTCCTGCAACCTTTATGAGGCTAATGGATGACATCTTGCGGCCATTCACCAACTCCTTTGTAGTAGTATACTTGGATGACATTCTGATCTTCAGCCAGAGTTGGGAAGAGCACCTCCACCACATCCGACAGGTTCTCCAAACACTGCGGCAACACAAGCTATGTGCCAATTTGGAGAAATGCACTTTTGGCATGACCGAGGTTCAGTATCTGGGATACATCATTGATGAACAGGGGGTGCATGTCGATCCAGCCAAGGTCCAAGTCATTCGGGATTGGCCCTCTCCAACCACTCTAACAGAGCTCCGCAGCTTTCTAGGTCTTGCCAACTTCTACCGCAGGTTTGTGTTGGGATTTTCTCATATTTCTTGGCCCTTGAGTCAAGTCACCAAGGGCGGGGCGAAAGCAAAATTCTTTTGGTCTGAATCTCAACAGAAGGCATTCAGGGAGTTGAAGGATCGCCTCTGCACGGCACCAGTGCTCGCGTTACCAGATTTACAACAACCATTTGAGGTCGAGACAGATGCCTCTGACTATGCTATTGGGGCAGTCCTTACTCAACATGGACATCCAGTGGCATATCACAGTGAAACACTTTCAGACACAGTCCGGAAGTACCCCACTTATGATAAAGAGATGTATTCCATTGTACAGGCCTGCCGACAATGGAAGCATTACATTTTGGGGAAGGAAACGGTCATCCACACAGACCACCGACCTCTGCAGTTCATACAGACCCAAGGGAAATTGCAGAATGATCGCCATCAGAAGTGGTCTACATACCTGCAACAGTTTCACTTGAATATCAAGTATAAAAAGGGCAGCACCAATAATGTTGCAGATTGCCTCAGTCGACCACCGATCATGGCGCTAACCACCGTGCTCAACTCTTGCGGGCACGAGACTTCTGATTGGCCACTTCTCTACAAAAGCGACCCAGAATTCGGCCACACATACCAGACACTCTTGGAGGGTCGGCAGGTTGCAGATTTTCACCTCCAGGATGCCCTATTATGCCACCTCGGTCACCTTTGTGTTCCTTCAAGCGAGCGTGCCAAGATGATTTGGGAAGCACACTACAGTCGGGCTGCTGGGCATTTCGGGGTCGAGAAAACAGTGGCAGTACAGTACTGCAAAACTATTTCTATTGGCCGAATCTTCGACAGGATGTTGGGAAGTACATCCGATCATGTACTGCCTGTGCCATTGCCAAACCGACCATTAAGAAGCAAGGCCTCTATACCCGTTGCCTACCCCTAGTCGACCTTGGGAATCCATCTCCATGGATTACATGTCAGGCCTTCCTTCCACTAAGCATGGAAATGACTGTGTTTTTGTGGTCGTCGACAGGTTCTCAAAGATGGCCATTATGATGGCCTGCAAGAAGAATATCACAGCAGAAGCCACTGCTAAACTCTTCTTTGAACGAGTGTGGGTGCACTTTGGGATCCCACAGTCTATCATCTCAGATCGGGACAGTCGGTTTCTCAGCACATTTTGGTCCAGTCTCTGGTCAATGCTGGACACCAAACTCACGAAGTCCACAGCCTTCCATCCTCAAACTGATGGCCAGACAGAGGTTGTCAATAGGATGATTGTGCACATTCTGCGCATGTATAACTCAAAGCATCCACGCACATGGGACGAGAGCCTCCCCTATGTTCAGCACAGCTACAACCGAGCTCTTCACAGCTCCACTGGCCATAGCCCTTTTCAGGTGGGTTTGGGATTCCAGCCACTATGCCCCATTGATGTGGCCATGCCACTTGCAGCTACTCACATGAATTCAGCTCATGTCCAGTCCGAAACAGATAAGGCCACCAGCTTCATTGAGCGCATCCAACATATTCGCCAGCAGGTCCATGACATTCTTGAGAAATCAAATGCCAAGTACAAGCAGCGACATGATCAACATCGGGTGCCACACAAGTTTCAGGTGGGCGACAAAGTCTGGTTGCATTTGCAAAAGGAACGCCTTACTGGAGCCTATCGGAAATTGAGACCACTCCGATATGGTCCTTACACCATTACTAAGGCTATGGGAGACAATGCATTTGAGCTCAGCATTCCCCCATTCCTTGGCCTGCACCCAGTGTTCAATGTGGACCGCCTTCGGCCATACTTTCCACCATTGCTAGACACATCCGACATTGCAGAACAGCTCAAACCCACAGAATTAAATCCAGATTGCATGGAACAAGCTGCAACTGATCGGATCATGGACACACAGATCAAGAACACTCGCCAACAGAATATCCAACTGTATCGAGTTGTCAAAGCAGGCCAACTCCTTCAGCAGGGCAAGTGGCTCACCAGGGAACAAGTTCAGCAGAAGTTTCCTCATCTCATGGAGGAGCTCAACGCAATGGGGACCATTGCTTCCTAAGGGGGGAGGAATGATCCAGGTGGATATTGGTGGCCACCTGCCAAGTCCACCTGGACCCCCACCATTGTCTTTCTCAGCATTTTCAGTTTCCTTAATTGTAGCACAACTTACTATTTTTAGCAGTTTTTCGGGTCCTGAACTTCCGGAGCCGTTTTGAGGCCCTAAACGACGTTTTTTGGGAAATCTACCGCAGCGATTTTTCTGATAAAAATGTTCTTTTCCGTGGTAGTACTCGGATAGATCTTTCTAACGAGCTATCATGCGCGTCAAACGGAGATCGTATGCCAAAGTTACGACCCCGGGAAGTTGATGTACCAATTTACCCAAACGGGGCCCACAATTTGGCGTTTCATCTTCTAGGGTTAGGTTTTGGAATGTGAAGGGTTTTCCATTGTTTCTCAACAATAAATAGGCCTTCGAGCCTCATTGTAAGACAGTTCAGAGGCATGTAGCCATCACATCTCTTCTCAGAGATAAGCTACCATCGCCCTAGCTAGTTTATTTCCATTTCTGTTTGTAAGCATATTTCAGTATTTTCCATTAATGAAATGAAGTATTATTTCCGCTGCATCTTTGTGTATATGGTTATCTCTGTAATTTGTTGCGTTCCTGTTTAAATCCGGATCAGTGGTATCAGAGCGGTCTGTTTTCTCTGTTTTTCTTTGCATGTCCCCAACAAGGTCGGGATATAAGGAGTTAGGGCTTGAACTGGTTGAACCTTTGCAAGACCAGCCTCGCAAATCCCGACGGCCTCCCATGGCGGACGAGAAGAAAGACGAGGGGGCAGGAGATCCCATCAAAATCTTGCTCGAAGAAGCGCTCGAGCGACAACGGAACGCGATGATGGACAGCTTTGCGCAGATCCTTCAGCGGCTACCCAGAAGCGGCGCATCGGCTTCCAGCAGCTCCTCTGGAAACGCCACACCCTTTAAGGTACAAGTTAATTTTGAAATCCCCATATTCGAGGGTCAGATAGACGCCGATGCCGTAGATAAATGGTTAAATCTGCTAGAGGGTTATTTTTCTGTTCATGAATTTTCGAGTCGGGAAAAGATTGTTTTTGCTCTTCTCAAAGCAGCCCCCCACGTCAAGGACTGGTGGGAAACCTACTGCGAGCAGAAGGATGAAAGTACTGGCTCACTATTTTCAGCCGCACCCACCTGGGATTCGTTCCGGGATGCCATCAAGGAGCAGTACTACCCTGTCGGAAGCTATGAGGATGAATACATAAAGTGGACCACGCTGCGGCAGGGAAGGGACCAAGACGTGCCGGAGTTCACCAATCTTTTCCATACCCTTCGCACAAAGTTGGGTATCAAGGATTCGGAGCAACATTTGATACTCAAATACCGTGGCTGCCTGCACAAGTACATCCAGGAAGAAATACAGTTCCTAAACATCCCCTCGCTCGGCGCAGCATACCGGTATGCCGTCAAGGTCGAGCAGAAGTTTAAACAAAAGAAGCGAGACTTTGGATCTGCGAATCCAAAGCAGGGGAAAGGTGCCCCTAAACCACAGAACAAAGGACAAAGCCAAGGCGGGACAGCCCAAGACAACCAGCCGAAGCTGCAAGCAAAGAGCAACGCCGCGAAGCCGAGAAAGGACACTGGAAAATGGTGCGAGTTCCATAAGAGCTCCACTCACAACACAAGTGAGTGTCGGGCCAAGCAGTCACTGGTGGCTGAGCTAAAGGTTTCAGAATCAGATGCATGTTCCGACTCTGAGTCAGAACCCGATAAGGGGTATGAAAAAGGGAAGCAGATCATTGATGCGGATCCCAGCGCCACTGTTGCTACCGCAAAGATCCAGAAAAATGAACCCGAAGATCCAGAGGAGGAGGAGCGTCTCTTCCACTCCCAGATGTGGGTAAAGGGCTCCCCGATACAGTTCATTGTTGATAGCGGGAGTCAAAAGAACCTCATTTCGGCAGAGGTCGTGAAGCGGTTGGGCTTACCGACCACAACATCCACAACCATACACCATTGGGTGGCTTCACCAAGGACGAGATCTTCGCGTGAGCCAGCAGTGTCGCCTTCCATACAACATCAAGCCCTTCACGGATGAGGTATTGTGTGACATTGCTCCCCTTGAAGTTTGTGATGTATTACTAGGACAACCATACTTGTGGAAGCGACATGCTGTGTATGAATCAAGGCCCCGTGCTGTTATTATTACATTGGGAAATAAGTTGTTCAGGATACCAGAGGTAGCACCACCTGCCGCCATCTCTTTGATTACTGCAAAACAATGCAGTAAGATCATTTCCAAAACCAGGAAATTTGTTTTCCTGATGATACGCCCTCAAGGAAAGAAGAAGACAGTGGCCGCGGCCTCCAAAGGCTGGGGACAAGATTGTGGAGGAGTACGAGACATCTTCACCTCCCCGGCAGGGGTTCCTCTGCACTGTCAAGTCAAGCACTCCATCGATCTGACCCCAGGTGCGCCGCTACCCAATGGACCAATTTATCGGCGCTCCGTTCTGGAGAACAATGAAATCAAGAGGCAGATTCAGGAGCTCCTGCAGAAAGGTCACATCCGTCCGAGTTCTTCGCCCTGTGGGAGCCCGATAGTGTTGGTACAGAAGAAGGATGGGACGTGGAGACTCTGTATTGACTATCGGGCGCTGAACAAGATCACTGTCCGTAATAGGTACCCGATCCCGCGGATTGATGACCTCCTAGACCAACTAAAGGGGGCGAAATATTTCAGCAAGATCGATCTGAAGTCAGGATATCACCAGGTACCAATTGAACCCTCAGATGTGTGGAAGACTGCCTTCAAATCCAAGGAGGGCCTCTTCGAATGGTTGGTCATGCCTTTCGGATTGACGAATGCTCCTGCAACCTTTATGAGGCTAATGGATGACATCTTGCGGCCATTCACCAACTCCTTTGTAGTAGTATACTTGGATGACATTCTGATCTTCAGCCAGAGTTGGGAAGAGCACCTCCACCACATCCGACAGGTTCTCCAAACACTGCGGCAACACAAGCTATGTGCCAATTTGGAGAAATGCACTTTTGGCATGACCGAGGTTCAGTATCTGGGATACATCATTGATGAACAGGGGGTGCATGTCGATCCAGCCAAGGTCCAAGTCATTCGGGATTGGCCCTCTCCAACCACTCTAACAGAGCTCCGCAGCTTTCTAGGTCTTGCCAACTTCTACCGCAGGTTTGTGTTGGGATTTTCTCATATTTCTTGGCCCTTGAGTCAAGTCACCAAGGGCGGGGCGAAAGCAAAATTCTTTTGGTCTGAATCTCAACAGAAGGCATTCAGGGAGTTGAAGGATCGCCTCTGCACGGCACCAGTGCTCGCGTTACCAGATTTACAACAACCATTTGAGGTCGAGACAGATGCCTCTGACTATGCTATTGGGGCAGTCCTTACTCAACATGGACATCCAGTGGCATATCACAGTGAAACACTTTCAGACACAGTCCGGAAGTACCCCACTTATGATAAAGAGATGTATTCCATTGTACAGGCCTGCCGACAATGGAAGCATTACATTTTGGGGAAGGAAACGGTCATCCACACAGACCACCGACCTCTGCAGTTCATACAGACCCAAGGGAAATTGCAGAATGATCGCCATCAGAAGTGGTCTACATACCTGCAACAGTTTCACTTGAATATCAAGTATAAAAAGGGCAGCACCAATAATGTTGCAGATTGCCTCAGTCGACCACCGATCATGGCGCTAACCACCGTGCTCAACTCTTGCGGGCACGAGACTTCTGATTGGCCACTTCTCTACAAAAGCGACCCAGAATTCGGCCACACATACCAGACACTCTTGGAGGGTCGGCAGGTTGCAGATTTTCACCTCCAGGATGCCCTATTATGCCACCTCGGTCACCTTTGTGTTCCTTCAAGCGAGCGTGCCAAGATGATTTGGGAAGCACACTACAGTCGGGCTGCTGGGCATTTCGGGGTCGAGAAAACAGTGGCAGTACTGCAAAACTATTTCTATTGGCCGAATCTTCGACAGGATGTTGGGAAGTACATCCGATCATGTACTGCCTGTGCCATTGCCAAACCGACCATTAAGAAGCAAGGCCTCTATACCCCGTTGCCTACCCCTAGTCGACCTTGGGAATCCATCTCCATGGATTACATGTCAGGCCTTCCTTCCACTAAGCATGGAAATGACTGTGTTTTTGTGGTCGTCGACAGGTTCTCAAAGATGGCCATTATGATGGCCTGCAAGAAGAATATCACAGCAGAAGCCACTGCTAAACTCTTCTTTGAACGAGTGTGGGTGCACTTTGGGATCCCACAGTCTATCATCTCAGATCGGGACAGTCGGTTTCTCAGCACATTTTGGTCCAGTCTCTGGTCAATGCTGGACACCAAACTCACGAAGTCCACAGCCTTCCATCCTCAAACTGATGGCCAGACAGAGGTTGTCAATAGGATGATTGTGCACATTCTGCGCATGTATAACTCAAAGCATCCACGCACATGGGACGAGAGCCTCCCCTATGTTCAGCACAGCTACAACCGAGCTCTTCACAGCTCCACTGGCCATAGCCCTTTTCAGGTGGGTTTGGGATTCGAGCCACTATGCCCCATTGATGTGGCCATGCCACTTGCAGCTACTCACATGAATTCAGCTCATGTCCAGTCCGAAACAGATAAGGCCACCAGCTTCATTGAGCGCATCCAACATATTCGCCAGCAGGTCCATGACATTCTTGAGAAATCAAATGCCAAGTACAAGCAGCGACATGATCAACATCGGGTGCCACACAAGTTTCAGGTGGGCGACAAAGTCTGGTTGCATTTGCAAAAGGAACGCCTTACTGGAGCCTATCGGAAATTGAGACCACTCCGATATGGTCCTTACACCATTACTAAGGCTATGGGAGACAATGCATTTGAGCTCAGCATTCCCCCATTCCTTGGCCTGCACCCAGTGTTCAATGTGGACCGCCTTCGGCCATACTTTCCACCATTGCTAGACACATCCGACATTGCAGAACAGCTCAAACCCACAGAATTAAATCCAGATTGCATGGAACAAGCTGCAACTGATCGGATCATGGACACACAGATCAAGAACACTCGCCAACAGAATATCCAACTGTATCGAGTTGTCAAAGCAGGCCAACTCCTTCAGCAGGGCAAGTGGCTCACCAGGGAACAAGTTCAGCTAGAGTTTCCTCATCTCATGGAGGAGCTCAACGCAATGGGGACCATTGCTTCCTAAGGGGGGAGGAATGATCCAGGTGGATATTGGTGGCCACCTGCCAAGTCCACCTGGACCCCCACCATTGTCTTTCTCAGCATTTTCAGTTTCCTTAATTGTAGCACAACTTACTATTTTTAGCAGTTTTTCGGGTCCTGAACTTCCGGAGCCGTTTTGAGGCCCTAAACGACGTTTTTTGGGAAATCTGGGGCAGCGATTTTTTGAAAAATCGTCTTTTAAGTGGTAGTCCTCGGATAGATCTTTCTAACGAGCTATCACGCGTCAAACGGAGATCGTATGCCAAGTTACGACCCGGGAAGTTGATGTACCAATTTACCCAAACGGGGCCCACAATTTGGCGTTTCATCTTCTAGGGTTAGGTTTTGGAATGTGAAGGGTTTTCCATTGTTTCTCAACAATAAATAGGCCTTCGAGCCTCATTGTAAGACAGTTCAGAGGCATGTAGCCATCACATCTCTTCTCAGAGATAAGCTACCATCGCCCTAGCTAGTTTATTTCCATTTCTGTTTGTAAGCATATTCAGTATTTTCCATTAATGAAATGAAGTATTATTTCCGCTGCATCTTTGTGTATATGGTTATCTCTGTAATTTGTTGCGTTCCTGTTTAAATCGGATCAGTGGTATCAGAGCGGTCTGCTTTTTCTCTGTTTTTCTTTGCATGTCCCCAACAAGGTCGGGATATAAGGAGTTAGGGCTTGAACTGGTTGAACCTTTGCAAGACCAGCCTCGCAAATCCCGACGGCCTCCCATGGCGGACGAGAAGAAAGACGAGGGGGCAGGAGATCCCATCAAAATCTTGCTCGAAGAAGCGCTCGAGCGACAACGGAACGCGATGATGGACAGCTTTGCGCAGATCCTTCAGCGGCTACCCAGAAGCGGCGCATCGGCTTCCAGCAGCTACTCTGGAAACGCCACACCCTTTAAGGTACAAGTTAATTTTGAAATCCCCATATTCGAGGGTCAGATAGACGCAGATGCCGTAGATAAATGGTTAAATCTGCTAGAGGGTTATTTTTCTGTTCATGAATTTTCGAGTCGGGAAAAGATTGTTTTTGCTCTTCTCAAAGCAGCCCCCCACGTCAAGGACTGGTGGGAAACCTACTGCGAGCAGAAGGATGAAAGTACTGGCTCACTATTTTCAGCCGCACCCACCTGGGATTCGTTCCGGGATGCCATCAAGGAGCAGTACTACCCTGTCGGAAGCTATGAGGATGAATACATAAAGTGGACCACGCTGCGGCAGGGAAGGGACCAAGACGTGCCGGAGTTCACCAATCTTTTCCATACCCTTCGCACAAAGTTGGGTATCAAGGATTCGGAGCAACATTTGATACTCAAATACCGTGGCTGCCTGCACAAGTACATCCAGGAAGAAATACAGTTCCTAAACCCCTCGCTCGGCGCAGCATACCGGTATGCCGTCAAGGTCGAGCAGAAGTTTAAACAAAAGAAGCGAGACTTTGGATCTGCGAATCCAAAGCAGGGGAAAGGTGCCCCTAAACCACAGAACAAAGGACAAAGCCAAGGCGGGACAGCCCAAGACAACCAGCCGAAGCTGCAAGCAAAGAACAGCGCCGCGAAGCCGAGAAAGGACACTGGAAAATGGTGCGAGTTCCATAAGAGCTCCACTCACAACACAAGTGAGTGTCGGGCCAAGCAGTCACTGGTGGCTGAGCTAAAGGTTTCAGAATCAGATGCATGTTCCGACTCTGAGTCAGAACCCGATAAGGGGTATGAAAAAGGGAAGCAGATCATTGATGCGGATCCCAGCGCCACTGTTGCTACCGCAAAGATCCAGAAAAATGAACCCGAAGATCCAGAGGAGGAGGAGCGTCTCTTCCACTCCCAGATGTGGGTAAAGGGCTCCCCGATACAGTTCATTGTTGATAGCGGGAGTCAAAAGAACCTCATTTCGGCAGAGGTCGTGAAGCGGTTGGGCTTACCGACCACAGCACATCCACAACCATACACCATTGGGTGGCTTCACCAAGGACGAGATCTTCGCGTGAGCCAGCAGTGTCGCCTTCCATACAACATCAAGCCCTTCACGGATGAGGTATTGTGTGACATTGCTCCCCTTGAAGTTTGTGATGTATTACTAGGACAACCATACTTGTGGAAGCGACATGCTGTGTATGAATCAAGGCCCCGTGCTGTTATTATTACATTGGGAAATAAGTTGTTCAGGATACCAGAGGTAGCACCACCTGCCGCCATCTCTTTGATTACTGCAAAACAATGCAGTAAGATCATTTCCAAAACCAGGAAATTTGTTTTCCTGATGATACGCCCTCAAGGAAAGAAGAAGACAGTGGCCGCGGCCTCCAAACGGGGACAAGATTGTGGAGGAGTACGAAGACATCTTCACCTCCCCGGCAGGGGTTCCTCTGCACTGTCAAGTCAAGCACTCCATCGATCTGACCCCAGGTGCGCCGCTACCCAATGGACCAATTTATCGGCGCTCCGTTCTGGAGAACAATGAAATCAAGAGGCAGATTCAGGAGCTCCTGCAGAAAGGTCACATCCGTCCGAGTTCTTCGCCCTGTGGGAGCCCGATAGTGTTGGTACAGAAGAAGGATGGGACGTGGAGACTCTGTATTGACTATCGGGCGCTGAACAAGATCACTGTCCGTAATAGGTACCCGATCCCGCGGATTGATGACCTCCTAGACCAACTAAAGGGGGCGAAATATTTCAGCAAGATCGATCTGAAGTCAGGATATCACCAGGTACCAATTGAACCCTCAGATGTGTGGAAGACTGCCTTCAAATCCAAGGAGGGCCTCTTCGAATGGTTGGTCATGCCTTTCGGATTGACGAATGCTCCTGCAACCTTTATGAGGCTAATGGATGACATCTTGCGGCCATTCACCAACTCCTTTGTAGTAGTATACTTGGATGACATTCTGATCTTCAGCCAGAGTTGGGAAGAGCACCTCCACCACATCCGACAGGTTCTCCAAACACTGCGGCAACACAAGCTATGTGCCAATTTGGAGAAATGCACTTTTGGCATGACCGAGGTTCAGTATCTGGGATACATCATTGATGAACAGGGGGTGCATGTCGATCCAGCCAAGGTCCAAGTCATTCGGGATTGGCCCTCTCCAACCACTCTAACAGAGCTCCGCAGCTTTCTAGGTCTTGCCAACTTCTACCGCAGGTTTGTGTTGGGGTTTTCTCATATTTCTTGGCCCTTGAGTCAAGTCACCAAGGGCGGGGCGAAAGCAAAATTCTTTTGGTCTGAATCTCAACAGAAGGCATTCAGGGAGTTGAAGGATCGCCTCTGCACGGCACCAGTGCTCGCGTTACCAGATTTACAACAACCATTTGAGGTCGAGACAGATGCCTCTGACTATGCTATTGGGGCAGTCCTTACTCAACATGGACATCCAGTGGCATATCACAGTGAAACACTTTCAGACACAGTCCGGAAGTACCCCACTTATGATAAAGAGATGTATTCCATTGTACAGGCCTGCCGACAATGGAAGCATTACATTTTGGGGGAGGAAACGGTCATCCACACAGACCACCGACCTCTGCAGTTCATACAGACCCAAGGGAAATTGCAGAATGATCGCCATCAGAAGTGGTCTACATACCTGCAACAGTTTCACTTGAATATCAAGTATAAAAAGGGCAGCACCAATAATGTTGCAGATTGCCTCAGTCGACCACCGATCATGGCGCTAACCACCGTGCTCAACTCTTGCGGGCACGAGACTTCTGATTGGCCACTTCTCTACAAAAGCGACCCAGAATTCGGCCACACATACCAGACACTCTTGGAGGGTCGGCAGGTTGCAGATTTTCACCTCCAGGATGCCCTATTATGCCACCTCGGTCACCTTTGTGTTCCTTCAAGCGAGCGTGCCAAGATGATTTGGGAAGCACACTACAGTCGGGCTGCTGGGCATTTCGGGGTCGAGAAAACAGTGGCAGTACTGCAAAATTATTTCTATTGGCCGAATCTTCGACAGGATGTTGGGAAGTACATCCGATCATGTACTGCCTGTGCCATTGCCAAACCGACCATTAAGAAGCAAGGCCTCTATACCCCGTTGCCTACCCTAGTCGACCTTGGGAATCCATCTCCATGGATTACATGTCAGGCCTTCCTTCCACTAAGCATGGAAATGACTGTGTTTTTGTGGTCGTCGACAGGTTCTCAAAGATGGCCATTATGATGGCCTGCAAGAAGAATATCACAGCAGAAGCCACTGCTAAACTCTTCTTTGAACGAGTGTGGGTGCACTTTGGGATCCCACAGTCTATCATCTCAGATCGGGACAGTCGGTTTCTCAGCACATTTTGGTCCAGTCTCTGGTCAATGCTGGACACCAAACTCACGAAGTCCACAGCCTTCCATCCTCAAACTGATGGCCAGACAGAGGTTGTCAATAGGATGATTGTGCACATTCTGCGCATGTATAACTCAAAGCATCCACGCACATGGGACGAGAGCCTCCCCTATGTTCAGCACAGCTACAACCGAGCTCTTCACAGCTCCACTGGCCATAGCCCTTTTCAGGTGGGTTTGGATTCCAGCCACTATGCCCCATTGATGTGGCCATGCCACTTGCAGCTACTCACATGAATTCAGCTCATGTCCAGTCCGAAACAGATAAGGCCACCAGCTTCATTGAGCGCATCCAACATATTCGCCAGCAGGTCCATGACATTCTTGAGAAATCAAATGCCAAGTACAAGCAGCGACATGATCAACATCGGGTGCCACACAAGTTTCAGGTGGGCGACAAAGTCTGGTTGCATTTGCAAAAGGAACGCCTTACTGGAGCCTATCGGAAATTGAGACCACTCGATATGGTCCTTACACCATTACTAAGGCTATGGGAGACAATGCATTTGAGCTCAGCATTCCCCCATTCCTTGGCCTGCACCCAGTGTTCAATGTGGACCGCCTTCGGCCATACTTTCCACCATTGCTAGACACATCCGACATTGCAGAACAGCTCAAACCCACAGAATTAAATCCAGATTGCATGGAACAAGCTGCAACTGATCGGATCATGGACACACAGATCAAGAACACTCGCCAACAGAATATCCAACTGTATCGAGTTGTCAAAGCAGGCCAACTCCTTCAGCAGGGCAAGTGGCTCACCAGGGAACAAGTTCAGCAGAAGTTTCCTCATCTCATGGAGGAGCTCAACGCAATGGGGACCATTGCTTCCTAAGGGGGGAGGAATGATCCAGGTGGATATTGGTGGCCACCTGCCAAGTCCACCTGGACCCCACCATTGTCTTTCTCAGCATTTTCAGTTTCCTTAATTGTAGCACAACTTACTATTTTTAGCAGTTTTTCGGGTCCTGAACTTCCGGAGCCGTTTTGAGGCCCTAAACGACGTTTTTTGGGAAATCTGGGGCAGCGATTTTTCTGATAAAAATCGTCCTTTTCGTCGTAGTCCTCGGATAGATCTTTCCAACGAGCTATCACGCGTCAAACGGAGATCGTATGCCAAGTTACGACCCCGGGAAGTTGATGTACCAATTTACCCAAACGGGGCCCACAATTTGGCGTTTCATCTTCTAGGGTTAGGTTTTGGAATGTGAAGGGTTTTCCATTGTTTCTCAACAATAAATAGGCCTTCGAGCCTCATTGTAAGACAGTTCAGAGGCATGTAGCCATCACATCTCTTCTCAGAGATAAGCTACCATCGCCCTAGCTAGTTTATTTCCATTTCTGTTGTAAGCATATTCAGTATTTTCCATTAATGAAATGAAGTATTATTTCCGCTGCATCTTTGTGTATATGGTTATCTCTGTAATTTGTTGCGTTCCTGTTTAAATCCGGATCAGTGGTATCAGAGCGGTCTGCTTTTTCTCTGTTTTTCTTTGCATGTCCCCAACAAGGTCGGGATATAAGGAGTTAGGGCTTGAACTGGTTGAACCTTTGCAAGACCAGCCTCGCAAATCCCGACGGCCTCCCATGGCGGACGAGAAGAAAGACGAGGGGGCAGGAGATCCCATCAAAATCTTGCTCGAAGAAGCGCTCGAGCGACAACGGAACGCGATGATGGACAGCTTTGCGCAGATCCTTCAGCGGCTACCCAGAAGCGGCGCATCGGCTTCCAGCAGCTCCTCTGGAAACGCCACACCCTTTAAGGTACAAGTTAATTTTGAAATCCCCATATTCGAGGGTCAGATAGACGCAGATGCCGTAGATAAATGGTTAAATCTGCTAGAGGGTTATTTTTCTGTTCATGAATTTTCGAGTCGGGAAAAGATTGTTTTTGCTCTTCTCAAAGCAGCCCCCCACGTCAAGGACTGGTGGGAAACCTACTGCGAGCAGAAGGATGAAAGTACTGGCTCACTATTTTCAGCCGCACCCACCTGGGATTCGTTCCGGGATGCCATCAAGGAGCAGTACTACCCTGTCGGAAGCTATGAGGATGAATACATAAAGTGGACCACGCTGCGGCAGGGAAGGGACCAAGACGTGCCGGAGTTCACCAATCTTTTCCATACCCTTCGCACAAAGTTGGGTATCAAGGATTCGGAGCAACATTTGATACTCAAATACCGTGGCTGCCTGCACAAGTACATCCAGGAAGAAATACAGTTCCTAAACATCCCCTCGCTCGGCGCAGCATACCGGTATGCCGTCAAGGTCGAGCAGAAGTTTAAACAAAAGAAGCGAGACTTTGGATCTGCGAATCCAAAGCAGGGGAAAGGTGCCCCTAAACCACAGAACAAAGGACAAAGCCAAGGCGGGACAGCCCAAGACAACCAGCCGAAGCTGCAAGCAAAGACAGCGCCGCGAAGCCGAGAAAGGACACTGGAAAATGGTGCGAGTTCCATAAGAGCTCCACTCACAACACAAGTGAGTGTCGGGCCAAGCAGTCACTGGTGGCTGAGCTAAAGGTTTCAGAATCAGATGCATGTTCCGACTCTGAGTCAGAACCCGATAAGGGGTATGAAAAAGGGAAGCAGATCATTGATGCGGATCCCAGCGCCACTGTTGCTACCGCAAAGATCCAGAAAAATGAACCCGAAGATCCAGAGGAGGAGGAGCGTCTCTTCCACTCCCAGATGTGGGTAAAGGGCTCCCCGATACAGTTCATTTTGATAGCGGGAGTCAAAAGAACCTCATTTCGGCAGAGGTCGTGAAGCGGTTGGGCTTACCGACCACAGCACATCCACAACCATACACCATTGGGTGGCTTCACCAAGGACGAGATCTTCGCGTGAGCCAGCAGTGTCGCCTTCCATACAACATCAAGCCCTTCACGGATGAGGTATTGTGTGACATTGCTCCCTTGAAGTTTGTGATGTATTACTAGGACAACCATACTTGTGGAAGCGACATGCTGTGTATGAATCAAGGCCCCGTGCTGTTATTATTACATTGGGAAATAAGTTGTTCAGGATACCAGAGGTAGCACCACCTGCCGCCATCTCTTTGATTACTGCAAAACAATGCAGTAAGATCATTTCCAAAACCAGGAAATTTGTTTTCCTGATGATACGCCCTCAAGGAAAGAAGAAGACAGTGGCCGCGGCCTCCAAACGGGGACAAGATTGTGGAGGAGTACGAAGACATCTTCACCTCCCCGGCAGGGGTTCCTCTGCACTGTCAAGTCAAGCACTCCATCGATCTGACCCCAGGTGCGCCGCTACCCAATGGACCAATTTATCGGCGCTCCGTTCTGGAGAACAATGAAATCAAGAGGCAGATTCAGGAGCTCCTGCAGAAAGGTCACATCCGTCCGAGTTCTTCGCCCTGTGGGAGCCCGATAGTGTTGGTACAGAAGAAGGATGGGACGTGGAGACTCTGTATTGACTATCGGGCGCTGAACAAGATCACTGTCCGTAATAGGTACCCGATCCCGCGGATTGATGACCTCCTAGACCAACTAAAGGGGGCGAAATATTTCAGCAAGATCGATCTGAAGTCAGGATATCACCAGGTACCAATTGAACCCTCAGATGTGTGGAAGACTGCCTTCAAATCCAAGGAGGGCCTCTTCGAATGGTTGGTCATGCCTTTCGGATTGACGAATGCTCCTGCAACCTTTATGAGGCTAATGGATGACATCTTGCGGCCATTCACCAACTCCTTTGTAGTAGTATACTTGGATGACATTCTGATCTTCAGCCAGAGTTGGGAAGAGCACCTCCACCACATCCGACAGGTTCTCCAAACACTGCGGCAACACAAGCTATGTGCCAATTTGGAGAAATGCACTTTTGGCATGACCGAGGTTCAGTATCTGGGATACATCATTGATGAACAGGGGGTGCATGTCGATCCAGCCAAGGTCCAAGTCATTCGGGATTGGCCCTCTCCAACCACTCTAACAGAGCTCCGCAGCTTTCTAGGTCTTGCCAACTTCTACCGCAGGTTTGTGTTGGGGTTTTCTCATATTTCTTGGCCCTTGAGTCAAGTCACCAAGGGCGGGGCGAAAGCAAAATTCTTTTGGTCTGAATCTCAACAGAAGGCATTCAGGGAGTTGAAGGATCGCCTCTGCACGGCACCAGTGCTCGCGTTACCAGATTTACAACAACCATTTGAGGTCGAGACAGATGCCTCTGACTATGCTATTGGGGCAGTCCTTACTCAACATGGACATCCAGTGGCATATCACAGTGAAACACTTTCAGACACAGTCCGGAAGTACCCCACTTATGATAAAGAGATGTATTCCATTGTACAGGCCTGCCGACAATGGAAGCATTACATTTTGGGGAAGGAAACGGTCATCCACACAGACCACCGACCTCTGCAGTTCATACAGACCCAAGGGAAATTGCAGAATGATCGCCATCAGAAGTGGTCTACATACCTGCAACAGTTTCACTTGAATATCAAGTATAAAAAGGGCAGCACCAATAATGTTGCAGATTGCCTCAGTCGACCACCGATCATGGCGCTAACCACCGTGCTCAACTCTTGCGGGCACGAGACTTCTGATTGGCCACTTCTCTACAAAAGCGACCCAGAATTCGGCCACACATACCAGACACTCTTGGAGGGTCGGCAGGTTGCAGATTTTCACCTCCAGGATGCCCTATTATGCCACCTCGGTCACCTTTGTGTTCCTTCAAGCGAGCGTGCCAAGATGATTTGGGAAGCACACTACAGTCGGGCTGCTGGGCATTTCGGGGTCGAGAAAACAGTGGCAGTACTGCAAAACTATTTCTATTGGCCGAATCTTCGACAGGATGTTGGGAAGTACATCCGATCATGTACTGCCTGTGCCATTGCCAAACCGACCATTAAGAAGCAAGGCCTCTATACCCCGTTGCCTACCCCTAGTCGACCTTGGGAATCCATCTCCATGGATTACATGTCAGGCCTTCCTTCCACTAAGCATGGAAATGACTGTGTTTTTGTGGTCGTCGACAGGTTCTCAAAGATGGCCATTATGATGGCCTGCAAGAAGAATATCACAGCAGAAGCCACTGCTAAACTCTTCTTTGAACGAGTGTGGGTGCACTTTGGGATCCCACAGTCTATCATCTCAGATCGGGACAGTCGGTTTCTCAGCACATTTTGGTCCAGTCTCTGGTCAATGCTGGACACCAAACTCACGAAGTCCACAGCCTTCCATCCTCAAACTGATGGCCAGACAGAGGTTGTCAACAGGATGATTGTGCACATTCTGCGCATGTATAACTCAAAGCATCCACGCACATGGGACGAGAGCCTCCCCTATGTTCAGCACAGCTACAACCGAGCTCTTCACAGCTCCACTGGCCATAGCCCTTTTCAGGTGGGTTTGGGATTCCAGCCACTATGCCCCATTGATGTGGCCATGCCACTTGCAGCTACTCACATGAATTCAGCTCATGTCCAGTCCGAAACAGATAAGGCCACCAGCTTCATTGAGCGCATCCAACATATTCGCCAGCAGGTCCATGACATTCTTGAGAAATCAAATGCCAAGTACAAGCAGCGACATGATCAACATCGGGTGCCACACAAGTTTCAGGTGGGCGACAAAGTCTGGTTGCATTTGCAAAAGGAACGCCTTACTGGAGCCTATCGGAAATTGAGACCACTCCGATATGGTCCTTACACCATTACTAAGGCTATGGGAGACAATGCATTTGAGCTCAGCATTCCCCCATTCCTTGGCCTGCACCCAGTGTTCAATGTGGACGCCTTCGGCCATACTTTCCACCATTGCTAGACACATCCGACATTGCAGAACAGCTCAAACCACAGAATTAAATCCAGATTGCATGGAACAAGCTGCAACTGATCGGATCATGGACACACAGATCAAGAACACTCGCCAACAGAATATCCAACTGTATCGAGTTGTCAAAGCAGGCCAACTCCTTCAGCAGGGCAAGTGGCTCACCAGGGAACAAGTTCAGCAGAAGTTTCCTCATCTCATGGAGGAGCTCAACGCAATGGGGACCATTGCTTCCTAAGGGGGGAGGAATGATCCAGGTGGATATTGGTGGCCACCTGCCAAGTCCACCTGGACCCCACCATTGTCTTTCTCAGCATTTTCAGTTTCCTTAATTGTAGCACAACTTACTATTTTTAGCAGTTTTTCGGGTCCTGAACTTCCGGAGCCGTTTTGAGGCCCTAAACGACGTTTTTTTGGGAAATCTGGGGCAGCGATTTTTCTGATAAAAATCGTCTTTTCCGTGGTAGTACTCGGATAGATCTTTCTAACGAGCTATCGTACGCGTCAAACGGAGATCGTATGCCAAGTTACGACCCGGGAAGTTGATGTACCAATTTACCCAAACGGGGCCCACAATTTGGCGTTTCATCTTCTAGGGTTAGGTTTTGGAATGTGAAGGGTTTTCCATTGTTTCTCAACAATAAATAGGCCTTCGAGCCTCATTGTAAGACAGTTCAGAGGCATGTAGCCATCACATCTCTTCTCAGAGATAAGCTACCATCGCCCTAGCTAGTTTATTGCCATTTCTGTTGTAAGCATATTTCAGTATTTTCCATTAATGAAATGAAGTATTATTTCCGCTGCATCTTTGTGTATATGGTTATCTCTGTAATTTGTTGCGTTCCTGTTTAAATCCGGATCAGTGGTATCAGAGCGGTCTGCTTTTTCTCTGTTTTTCTTTGCATGTCCCAACAAGGTCGGGATATAAGGAGTTAGGGCTTGAACTGGTTGAACCTTTGCAAGACCAGCCTCGCAAATCCCGACGGCCTCCATGGCGGACGAGAAGAAAGACGAGGGGGCAGGAGATCCCATCAAAATCTTGCTCGAAGAAGCGCTCGAGCGACAACGGAACGCGATGATGGACAGCTTTGCCAGATCCTTCAGCGGCTACCCAGAAGCGGCGCATCGGCTTCCAGCAGCTCCTCTGGAAACGCCACACCCTTTAAGGTACAAGTTAATTTTGAAATCCCCATATTCGAGGGTCAGATAGACGCAGATGCCGTAGATAAATGGTTAAATCTGCTAGAGGGTTATTTTTTGTTCATGAATTTTCGAGTCGGGAAAAGATTGTTTTTGCTCTTCTCAAAGCAGCCCCCACGTCAAGGACTGGTGGGAAACCTACTGCGAGCAGAAGGATGAAAGTACTGGCTCACTATTTTCAGCCGCACCCACCTGGGATTCGTTCGGGATGCCATCAAGGAGCAGTACTACCCTGTCGGAAGCTATGAGGATGAATACATAAAGTGGACCACGCTGCGGCAGGGAAGGGACCAAGACGTGCGGAGTTCACCAATCTTTTCCATACCCTTCGCACAAAGTTGGGTATCAAGGATTCGGAGCAACATTTGATACTCAAATACCGTGGCTGCCTGCACAAGTACATCCAGGAAGAAATACAGTTCCTAAACATCCCCTCGCTCGGCGCAGCATACCGGTATGCCGTCAAGGTCGAGCAGAAGTTTAAACAAAAGAAGCGAGACTTTGGATCTGCGAATCCAAAGCAGGGGAAAGGTGCCCCTAAACCACAGAACAAAGGACAAAGCCAAGGCGGGACAGCCCAAGACAACCAGCGAAGCTGCAAGCAAAGAGCAGCGCCGCGAAGCCGAGAAAGGACACTGGAAATGGTGCGAGTTCCATAAGAGCTCCACTCACAACACAAGTGAGTGTCGGGCCAAGCAGTCACTGGTGGCTGAGCTAAAGGTTTCAGAATCAGATGCATGTTCCGACTGAGTCAGAACCCGATAAGGGGTATGAAAAAGGGAAGCAGATCATTGATGCGGATCCCAGCGCCACTGTTGCTACCGCAAAGATCCAGAAAAATGAACCCGAAGATCCAGAGGAGGAGGAGCGTCTCTTCCACTCCCAGATGTGGGTAAAGGGCTCCCCGATACAGTTCATTGTTGATAGCGGGAGTCAAAAGAACCTCATTTCGGCAGAGGTCGTGAAGCGGTTGGGCTTACCGACCACAGCACATCCACAACCATACACCATTGGGTGGCTTCACCAAGGGCGAGATCTTCGCGTGAGCCAGCAGTGTCGCCTTCCATACAACATCAAGCCCTTCACGGATGAGGTATTGTGTGACATTGCTCCCCTTGAAGTTTGTGATGTATTACTAGGACAACCATACTTGTGGAAGCGACATGCTGTGTATGAATCAAGGCCCCGTGCTGTTATTATTACATTGGGAAATAAGTTGTTCAGGATACCAGAGGTAGCACCACCTGCCGCCATCTCTTTGATTACTGCAAAACAATGCAGTAAGATCATTTCCAAAACCAGGAAATTTGTTTTCCTGATGATACGCCTCAAGGAAAGAAGAAGACCGCGGCCAAACGGCCTCAAACGGGACACAGATTGTGGAGGAGTACGAAGACATCTTCACCTCCCCGGCAGGGGTTCCTCTGCACTGTCAAGTCAAGCACTCCATTGATCTGACCCCAGGTGCGCCGCTACCCAATGGACCAATTTATCGGCGCTCCGTTCTGGAGAACAATGAAATCAAGAGGCAGATTCAGGAGCTCCTACAGAAAGGTCACATCCGTCGAGTTCTTCGCCCTGTGGGAGCCCGATAGTGTTGGTACAGAAGAAGGATGGGACGTGGAGACTCTGTATTGACTATCGGGCGCTGAACAAGATCACTGTCCGTAATAGGTACCCGATCCGCGGATTGATGACCTCCTAGACCAACTAAAGGGGGCGAAATATTTCAGCAAGATCGATCTGAAGTCAGGATATCACCAGGTACCAATTGAACCCTCAGATGTGTGGAAGACTGCCTTCAAATCCAAGGAGGGCCTCTTCGAATGGTTGGTCATGCCTTTCGGATTGACGAATGCTCCTGCAACCTTTATGAGGCTAATGGATGACATCTTGCGGCCATTCACCAACTCCTTTGTAGTAGTATACTTGGATGACATTCTGATCTTCAGCCAGAGTTGGGAAGAGCACCTCCACCACATCCGACAGGTTCTCCAAACACTGCGGCAACACAAGCTATGTGCCAATTTGGAGAAATGCACTTTTGGCATGACCGAGGTTCAGTATCTGGGATACATCATTGATGAACAGGGGGTGCATGTCGATCCAGCCAAGGTCCAAGTCATTCGGGATTGGCCCTCTCCAACCACTCTAACAGAGCTCCGCAGCTTTCTAGGTCTTGCCAACTTCTACCGCAGGTTTGTGTTGGGGTTTTCTCATATTTCTTGGCCCTTGAGTCAAGTCACCAAGGGCGGGGCGAAAGCAAAATTCTTTTGGTCTGAATCTCAACAGAAGGCATTCAGGGAGTTGAAGGATCGCCTCTGCACGGCACCAGTGCTCGCGTTACCAGATTTACAACAACCATTTGAGGTCGAGACAGATGCCTCTGACTATGCTATTGGGGCAGTCCTTACTCAACATGGACATCCAGTGGCATATCACAGTGAAACACTTTCAGACACAGTCCGGAAGTACCCCACTTATGATAAAGAGATGTATTCCATTGTACAGGCCTGCCGACAATGGAAGCATTACATTTTGGGGAAGGAAACGGTCATCCACACAGACCACCGACCTCTGCAGTTCATACAGACCCAAGGGAAATTGCAAATGATCGCCATCAGAAGTGGTCTACATACCTGCAACAGTTTCACTTGAATATCAAGTATAAAAAGGGCAGCACCAATAATGTTGCAGATTGCCTCAGTCGACCACCGATCATGGCGCTAACCACCGTGCTCAACTCTTGGGCACGAGACTTTGATTGGCCACTTCTCTACAAAAGCGACCAGAATTCGGCCACACATACCAGACACTCTTGGAGGGTCGGCAGGTTGCAGATTTTCACCTCAGGATGCCCTATTATGCCACCTCGGTCACCTTTGTGTTCCTTCAAGCGAGCGTGCCAAGATGATTTGGGAAGCACACTACAGTCGGGCTGCTGGGCATTTCGGGGTCGAGAAAACAGTGGCAGTACTGCAAAATTATTTCTATTGGCCGAATCTTCGACAGGATGTTGGGAAGTACATCGATCATGTACTGCCTGTGCCATTGCCAAAACCGACCATTAAGAAGCAAGCCTCTATACCCGTTGCCTACCCTAGTCGACCTTGGGAATCCATCTCCATGGATTACATGTCAGGCCTCCTTCCACTAAGCATGGAAATGCTGTGTTTTGTGGTCGTCGACAGGTTCTCAAAGATGGCCATATGATGGCCTGCAAGAAGAATATCACAGCAGAAGCACTGCTAAACTCTTCTTTGAACGAGTGTGGGTGCACTTTGGGATCCCACAGTCTATCATCTCAGATCGGGACAGTCGGTTTCTCAGCACATTTGGTCCAGTCTCTGGTCAATGCTGGACACCAAATCACGAAGTCCACAGCCTTCCATCCTCAAATGATGGCCAGACAGAGGTTGTCAATAGGATGATTGTGCACATTCTGCGATGTATAACTCAAAGCATCCAGCACATGGGACGAGAGCCTCCTCTGTTCAGCATGCTACAACCGAGCTCTTCACAGCTCCACTGCCATAGCCCTTTTAAGGTGGGTTTGGGATTCCAGCCACTATCCCATTGATGTGGCATGGCCACTTGCAGCTATCACCATGAATTCAGCTCATGTCCAGTCCGAAAAACAGATAAGGCCACCAGCTTCATTGAGCGCATCCAACATATTCGCCAGCAGTCCATGAAATCTTGAGAAATCAAATGCCAAGTACAA